>SCDS01000299.1:111283-127597 GCA_004149465.1 Drosophila nigromelanica | reverse complement strand
CAAGCACAAACACACACACACACACACACACACACACACACACACACACACACACACACACACACACACACACACAGATATACAAGCATGCACAGGTGGGTTGGCTGTGGAATAATTCATGCACGTTGCCTGAAATCAGGCATAAAATGGACTTGTAGCGGCAAAATGCTTAACAGCTTTGAGGGGGCGGCGCAAGGAGCCGAGAATGCTTGAAAGAGTGCAAAGGAAAATGGATTAAGGGCTGGCTGGAGAGTCGAAGCTGTGAGTGCAGCCAGTCCGAATTGCACGCTTTACTAAACTGCCCTCGCTTACTAAACTCCGGTTGCCGCGCATTCAACACATTCAGCAAATTCAATTAACCTGTTTGCAGGACGAAATGCCGGAGGGGCGGCAAGGGCGCACAACTGTTTGCCAACTGGCAGCAGGAGAGCTAAGTAAGCTTTGAATTTGCCCAAGCTGGCGTTAATCTACAACTACAACTGATGCCACAGTGCCACAGTGCCACAGTGCCACAACGTCTCGCTGCCACACTGTCACACAACTGACTGCTGCAAACGAAGCTTGATATTTTCCATGGTATTTTAATAAACGTAAATTACTCACAGTTGAGCGCCTGCTGCAAGCACAACCTCTGCCTCCTTTTTTTCTTCTTCTTCTTCTTTATTTATAATGTAAAGGCAAATGTTTACACTCGCTAACCAAGTAAAAATAGTATATTGGGTCTGTGCAATGTCCGTCTTTTCGTATAAACTTAAAGATAGAGACATGAAACTTGGAAGGCTGGTAAATCGATAAAATGTCGATACACATCAATACACACAATTTTCCACAATTTTAAAGTTACACTTACAAAATTTATTATGCAGATTGCTGGCGACCTTCACCCCACGATTCGCGAAAAGCCTTTGAAGATATAGCACAGTTTTAGAGCTAGAGTCACTAAATTTCAAAGGTAGATTACTTTAATCACCCCCTCTATAGGTCTTCATCGCAAATCGGTAAAATCCATATCAGTCCAACAGATTAGGTTACCAAATTTGGCACATAACTTTCGGATGACAGTTCTCTAAAGTTCGAGCTTAAAAATGACAAAAAACTATATTTTTCAAAAATTAGCAATTAAGCAATTGAGACCGGTTTCGACTGTTTTAAGTTGTTATTCAACTGTGAACGAGTATACGGCAGTCGGTAAGGCCCGACTGCAACGTTCTTACTTATGTTTAGCTGTAGTGAACTGTTCATAAAATACTGAGCTCACGAGCACATTTTCATTTACATAAACGTATTTCGAGACAGTTTCACATTTCATATTTCACGAAACTGATGTGGGCCACATGCAAAGACCGTCACAAATGGGCAATAAAAATATTTTCCTTAATTTCATTAAATTTTAATTAAAACAAAAGCATTTACTGCGACCACTGTTTGTGTACCAACATGTCCATTTTTTGCCTGTGCAGCAGAGTTGTTATGTTTTTTTGTTTTTGGTTTTTGTTTTTTCAGTTTTACAGTTTTATTTGCGCTTGCGGCTTAAATAAACAAGCTGCTCATAATACTTATCAGGGACGGCAGCTCGCACGCACAAATGCAACTTCGCTTATTTGAGCCGAAGGCAATTGAGTTGTGTGCTCTCTGGCCAGAGGGCTGGCTACCTTTTCATGCGTTCGAGCGTTTATCAACTTGCACATCCATTCGCACACTGAAATACACACACCCACACACATACATACACCCACACACATTCAATCAAGTTGCCCAGTCGCGGTTCGTGACAATAAAAAAACGCTTCAGATGAAATGTGAGTTCAACATTTATTTTTTTCCCCCTTTTTTATCTGAAACTCGCGCCACGTTCCGCCTAACGGCACGCCTCGACTCTCACTAGCCACATGTTGCTTGCACAAAGCCTTTTAACCCCTCAAGTCCCCCACCCCCCCCCCCCCCCCCTTGCATCTGCCTCCCTGTGCCCCAGTTGCTTTTGTGGCCCGTGTAGTAATCGATTTTTGGCAAACGACAGCAGCATTAACTTTAAAGGATCTGCCACATGGCGCGCACCCTTTGTCGCTGTGTGTCGTCCTTGCTGTCTCTGCTCCTGACGCTGCCTGTCCATATACTTTCAGCTGACATAGTACTAATTGAGCAACCGAGAACATTGGCCGGATATTTGCCGGCGTTTAGGTCAAGCTCCAAGGAAATTCATTTCTCTGGAGGTATTGTCCTTTATGAAATACCGTTTGTGAATTTATTAAAGTTCTTGTGCAAATTTTTTATTTTATTTTTTATAAGTTATGTTGATTGCTTGTAACTAAATCGTTATTAAGAATAATAATAATAATAGTAACTTTTGTAGACATGACACTTTAAAATATCATTACACCTTTTATATACGTATTTATTACATAGAACTATTATCATATTCGCCTTAACGTCCAGCCAGCGTTCGAATAAAATTTTCTTATCAACAGTTTGCAGTTCCAGCGTGCCTGTACATATTTTATAGTAAATTGAAGAGCTTGGGAATTTGAACAGGTATTCGAAATTCCACCTCCCGCCCCCGTTGAGTGGAACCGTCTGAATAAACCACTTCGGGTTGAACTTGGTGTCCATAAATCAGATGGCTGTTTGACTTCGCACAAGTGATCCACTTGTTCCAGGGCACCTTCCCCCGCCCCCGCCCCTCACTAGCACTGTCGCCTCACAATCCGTAGGAGCATGTGTGCTCGTAGTGGGAGAACCACAAATATTTTCAGACGACGAGGACGTGGTCGATGAGCGGTGGCTGTGCATAAAACTTGTTGAATTATTTTGTTTGGAGCGTCGCTAAGGTGGATTTTTTTTTATTTTTATTATTATTGCAAATTAAAAAAGTTAACATTGGCTTAACTATGAAACCGTCGAGAGCTGGCCATCAACTATGTAAAAGCTAAGTTTGCGCATGGGATGTGGATGGCGGCTGGGATGTGAATGGAATGTGAAAGGTACTCAAATATTATAACAAAAGTATTTTCAACAGGATGCCGCAAGCGCAGCAAATACCAGAGGCAAAATAGGCAGGCACTCACCAGCCGGCATTTGGTGCGTATTAAAACAAATTAAATTCCATTTGCCCAGGTGGGCGACTAGGCGTGATTATGAGACCAGTTGAGACCTAGGGACCTAGGAAAAACCGCTGGAACATCGAGCAGTAGCTGGTTCCGGGCCTGGCCAGTCAGGTGTGTAATGAGTCCCTTGGTTAACAGTGTTCAGCATACGATTTCAAGGTGAAATCGGGTGATGATATTGTGCTGGCTCATTCAAAAAATTGACATGTTCAAAGGGGGCCATGTTTTCAGGCCCAAGGCATATGCCATAATGTCATAACTGGGCCAGTAAATGGAAGCGGAAGAGGAAAACGGAAAATGGCAAAATGAAATAGGAAGGCAAGCGTTAAGCGTCAAAAGGAAACTCGGATTTTCTACTTGCTCAGCAGATAGCCAAGCAAGAAGAATAAAAAGAACAATAATAGCAAAAGCCATGGCAGCACATTATTCATTTTGCCCGTCTTCCAGTTGGTTTTATTGATAGAGTGTCTTGAGGAATTGATTAAAAAATGGTTGTCATTGCTGTACTAGAGACGAGCGTCTGTCTATGAATAACTGGCAATGACAGGCTTAAGCACAAATGAAGCACAATACAAAATAGGAGCGCACGGGCTTGTGGCATGCTTTGATCTATGTGGGCAAAGGAATCAGCTAACAATTTGATGCTTTAATCCGGCCCCGGCTGCCTGATCCGGCTTGGTTCGGCAAGCAAACTGAGCCATGAGATTCATTGAGTTTGACGTTGTTCTTTTCACTCTCCTTTTGTCGTTGTGTCTCTTTCCTATCTGGTGTCATATTATGGAAATCCGAATCCGAACCCATTAGAGGCAACATGTGGAAGACTGACTTTAATGTTTCCTCTTCTACTCTCTGCTTTTATCCCTTGCATATACGCTGGGCATAGGAATTAGACCATTCAACCTCATGTTCTCCTACTGTGATGTGACCAGAAAACATTCACTGCGCAAGTAAGCAAATCAGCTTGTTGCTTCACATCAGCAAATAACAAGTATGAATGCTGCAGAAGATATCCGGAATCCGTGCGGACTTTCGTTGCAAACATTTCAATCCCCTTGCATTCATGCATACATATATACAAATTCACATGGAACGTGTAAGCTGTAAATTATACTCACCCTATGGAAACTAACTTCTTGAATAACTTCAAATGTAAAATTGCAATCTTTATGAAATTTTAAGGACATTTTTTTGGTACTTGGAGCCAAAATATTCCAAATCTGCGTCTGCTTTTCAGAAAAATAACATGCTTAATTTGGTGGTTCTAGCTCATATAGTCTTCGAAACATTGAATCGATTTTTATCGATGCCAATAAAACGGAATAGGATTTAAAATAAAAAAAAATTTAAACTTGTTCTGCGTAGGTTGTAGGAGAATTTATAGTCAAAAGGGTTAGATCCCTAGATTTTGCAGTTTTCGAGAGCGTTCATTCAGACGGACAGACGGACATGCCCAAATTGAGTTAGATAATAATTCTGATCAAGAATATATAAACTCTCTCGGGTCGGAGATGCCTTCTTCTGTCTGTTACATACATTTGCGCAAAACCATTACACCCTTCTTTCTCATTTTAAATGTGCTTAGGGTATACAGAAAAAAAATGGCAGCTGTACGTTGGTGCCACAATATTTGCGGGACACCCGCCGCTTGGCCACTTGGGCGGGCATCCAGCTGCCAGCGAGCATTTGCCTTATTAAGAGGCATTCCATGACGTTTAAATTGAATTGTGTTTACCGCTTGCCGGCTCACCTTGGGCATGTCAAGGCTGTGGTCCTGCGGCTGCTGTGCAGTGCAGCTATAATCACATTAGGTTTTTAGTGGTGTGTTGCCAATATAATTAAATTGTATGAAAAACTAGTTTATTACCGCAGCATTACTCAATACACGCCGCACTTGAGTTGCAATGCCATTAAGGAGCTGATTTGATTCTGACAGTTAATCGACTTATTTTTCCAGCGTCCTGACTCACATATTGCAAGTGCAACCTGTTGCGCAGAACGGTCTAGAAAGAGCTTACTGTGAGGAAATCTGATTATTATTGATTTCTATTTCCACTCCTGTTGCGGCCGCTGATTTGTTATTGCATCGACTGGTTGATTTTTTCGTCACTAAAAGCATTTCCCGTGAGCTCAATGAATATGAGATGCAATTGGAAGGCTGCTCCAGTGGGATTCAATTGGTTCGGCAAATATTACTCTTTAGCAAATATTCTCTTAATACACCACTCCAAAGATCCTGCTGTGCTTAGCTATGTCTATGATTAAATTACAGCTGGCAGCTCGTTAAAATTTAATAAGAAACTTTTACTAATACTTACTGGAAATTTATGTACTTTGCTGAGTCTATTTAACTATCTTATCTTAATCAATGCATATCAAGCCATGTGTGATATACATATTATGAGAAAATTGTAAAAGCATGCGAACTTATGAAGTGGCCATCGTGCATGGCCAGTTTGTGGTTGGCGGTTTCCAGCAAATCAATGATCCGCCTAGTGGGCTGTGAAATTTTATTAGCGCAAAATGATTTCATGTGCCAAATATTTGGTAAAATTGGTACCGACTGTCCGTAATGTCAGAGTGTCCCAAATGGTTTGGCTTGGTTAATGGCCTCGCGGTCTGCCTTTTACGATGCTGCCGCACAGCATTAACGGGGCGTATACGCAACGTGCGTTGTTATGCTGGCCACGCGCCGAGCTCGCTTTAAGTGCACTTTTGCCTTTAATCTGGAGCTATTGCGTACAGTTAACGTGCTTATCGATGGTCGATGATGCGATTACAATAACGATTACGATGATTACGACTACGGCGATGGCGATGGCGATGGCGATTAACGGCTGCTGTCTTTGTTTTCATTGCAGGCATTTGGTACAACAGTGACCGAGACCACCGCGATTGGGTACGCGTTGCTGGGCGATAGTACCCAGTGTACCCTGTCAAAGGGTTAAGACCATCAACGCTGCGAAAATCGTCCTCCTCCAGCAGCAGCAGCATCAGCAACGCTTGTCCCCCGCCGCCGCCCACGCCGCATCAAATCCAAACGACAGGCAGCCCAAGCCCGCTGCAGAAACATCATACGCATCAGCATCAGCACCGGTCGCACCACAGACGCTGCAGCAGCACCAGCCACGTCGAAACAGGCAGCAACTTGGCCACGAAACCTGCCATCAATTTGCTTGGTAATCAGCTGCAGGCTAACTACTTTGAGTTCCCCCCCACCACATCCAATAGCGCTCTGCTGCAGGCCAAGCGCTATTCGGCCACCGCATCCACGCCGTCGCTCAACTGCAATTCGAACAGTGCAGAAGCTGCATTAAGTTCCGGCTACTGTTCTGTGGTTGTTAAAGCGGCTTCCTCGACTGCTTGCGCACTTCTTGCCACGTGCCACGTGGCCAGCAACACGTCCTTATCATCGACCTGTGGCCAACAGCCACAGCCACAGCCACGGCCACAGCAACAGCCACAGCCGCAACAAGAACCACAGCAACAGGAAACCGCAGACAGGGACAGCATGGGTCGGCGCGAGATTAAACGTTCCAATACCAGTGGCTCCACGTCAAGATCCTACGACAGCGGCAGCGGTAAGTACAATAACATTTTCTTCGTGCCCATTTAAAGCACAGAAATCAATTAAGCCAAACACACAATAGTAGCAATGTGGGCGTGGCACTACAATAACCACAACATAATCGCCTTACGGACTTGCCCCTAGGTCTTAGGTCTGTAAATACCAATGCAAGTGACATTAGGCTGGCAAATTAAATCAACTAAGATTTGTTGCCAAGCTGCCGCCTCAGGCCGACATTCGGCATACATATTAAATATATATAGATATATTTACATATACAAGTTTATTAAATTTACTCAAATCTAGTTTGCTTTAAAGTTATTCGTTACCGTAAAATGTAATTTAAATTTTGACAATATATAATTTACACTGTAATGCTAATCTTTGATACATTTTGAGTATGTATTTTCTATAAACTAAAATGCTAAAATGCATCAGTGCACCATCTTAGTTGTAAATAGAAGACTAGACTTATGTGGTTCTAAAGAGTTTCGGTATTAATTAAAATAGGATTAGGTGTATTCAAATGGCATAAATAGCTTGGGAGTAGACTATTTATATATATACTATTTTGTTGCATTACTTAAATTGGGAAGGACTTAACTATTGACACGGTTAAGAGACAGTCCTAAATTGGCAATTGAGTTAAAGATGCATTAGGAGCAAGCTGAAAGTATTTCCGCGACGCTCTGCTCGCAGCTCTGATGATAAAAACATTCGTAGAGAGATCCCAGATTGCCGAGACTGCAGCACATCTCCGAGGCACGATGACAGATGGTACCTGTCGGATAACTGGACTCCTGTGGGTACCTTAAGGTATCTGTGATGTATTCAATAAATTGATTTACTTAGTAGTCGACTCAGTTGAGTTCTCTATAATAGTCTCACCTTGACGTAGTGCAGGCTCTGGCGGTGTTTGAAGTGAAGGTGCCCAAGAAGCTGCAGCCTGGATTGAGGGTGCAGCTACTCCGTTTAGGGCAATGTTTTCTGTAATTAAAAGGCGCCAACATGTTAACTTTAGTGGCGTAGCTGTCTACGTATAAGCATGCATCTAAGTTAGAAGCCTGTCTATTAACCAAACAAATAGGAACTAATTTACACTTCACTGAACAGTGGATGCAGCAATAACCACAACTGTTCCCTAGATCATATATATACATATATATTATTTACACAACCTCAACACCGGATGCGCTTCAACGTGAAGGGTGGCTGAAGGATGTAATAGAAAATGATTAATTAAAAGATAAGTGCTTGAGTGTTTCCAAGGATTGTGGGTTGTGCAATTTTAATTGAGTTGAAGCGCATTGTGTATTTACTATTGGGTTAAATGTAAGTAGATTATGCACAAATAATGCATGAACATTATTGAATAATTGTTAGCCAACCGTTAAACTGTACAAAGTTATAAATAAGTTAATCAGTCGAACAAAAAAAAAAAAAAATGATAAATGGTAATGAAAAATTGAAAATGAAAAAATGGTAATACCATACAGAAGAATACTCAGGCATTTCACACTCGTTTATTCATCGATTTAAGGAAAATCATAACGAATTTATTAGTGGTAAAAGGGATTGTTTATTCGTGATTCGTTTCGAGTTACGCACTATGCCTAAAATAAATTCAAATGATTTCCTGTATAGCTATTTAAAATACTTTCGAGCCACACACAGCCATACAAAGCAATCCCGAAATGGCCCAGGTCACGGTGTTTATGCCAACTACTTCGTTAATTTCGAAAGCGCAAAGTTGCGAACATTATCGGCACATGGGTTAACGCCCCAGAAAGCACCATGGCAATTGAACTCCTCGAAGCAGTTGTATCGAATTTGATTGCTGCCGGCCGAGCAGCAGTTTATAATTGCCCACACGCAGGTGGACACCTTGGTTGTAGTTTGTGGTGGGGGTGAGTTGGTGGTCGCCGCTGGCAGCGGTCGGCGGGTGGTTTTCGGTGTTGACCAGGCTACTGGACTGTCGGTTGTTTGGCTCCATGCTGTGACGTAATAAGAATGTGAACTGATCAACAAGCGTATGAGAAAGAAAGCGAGGCAAGCAGAAGCTAAGATGTAATAGAGTATTATGTATTGTTAAGTAGCAAATATCGTTTTAGGTGCACTGGGATGATGGAAATATAGCCTAAAAGTCTGACGTGTGTGACGGTTGTTGTTTTTAGCTATAGCTCTGACACAAACTGATCGAGTGATATCACTTACCATTATTCGGTCGCCGAACTTCACTTGGACCCCAAACTGGCGCTCGCTCTGGTTCTATTATTTTAATAAAATACAGATTTCAGATAGTGTCGAGTCAATCCGGGTCGATAGAGTCAGACTAACCTTCAAGAGGGGGCGATTGCCAGTTATTTACATTATTGCTGGGCCTCGACGTGGGCCTGGGCCTGGGATTATCAAAGACTGAGAAATCAGCATTGTTCGGATTTGAATTGTGGAACAGGCTGTTCTCGTCAGGCTTGAAGCCGTCACGATTGTCAATCCCGAAGCGGTCGTCAATAGACATGGGAACCAAGTGAGGTTTCTGGGTTTTCCAGATGGACAGTTTTCCTCGAAGCTGTGGTTTTTTTCCACGCGTTTGAAAGCTGCAATCGGAATAAATTATTTATTACCTTATTATTATTATAATTACCTTATATACTACTAAAAAATATATCTTACCGTTGGTGGTTCTGTTCAGGAACGCTGGGCAAATAGTGTGGTGCTGGTGCATAATAATATCTGGACTGCTCGGGTACGTAGTAATTGTTCCTATAGGTTTGACTAGCGTACGGATTGTAGGCTTGACGACGGTGGCGACTGTGATACTTCTTGGGAAACTTCTGCAGCGATTCCTCTTTCGATGGCTGTACGAGCTGGGCGACCTCAAAGTCAGTGCCCGACTCATCATCGCCCATTATAATTGGGGTCTCGGGCAACACATCAAAGACAATCTTTTCCTCAACCGCCACTGGCTCCGAAGCGGGTCTCTTGTGATGATGCCGAATGCGTTGTAGATTTTTGTACACCTTTCGATGATTCACTTTGGTTTCGTTCTTACTGGGATCTGCAAGCAAGTAATAAATATTAGCGATTTCAAAAACAAAGCTGTGCCTAGTTCAAGCTAACCGTAGTCCTCGTTGACAAAGTCCTCCTTGTACATGATCACCGGGTGATCCTCGTACATGACACCATCCACGACTTTTACATGGTGGATCTGCAGCAAAGAAAGTCATTTAAGTAAAGGATTGAACAAGCCGCAGGCACTCAGTATACTCCTTCTTACCTCTACGTTGTCCACATCCTGTGGCAAAGATGCAATGTCGCTTTCACTCTCCGTCGAAGGGCGACAGGCTGCTTGGGCAACAAGGAGCAGTAGCAGCACCGGAAGCGCAGGACCGGCAATTCTGTGTCTCGTTTGGATCATATCCTTAAATTCGCTGGCTTTGGAACTGTCTGCGGTGTTAGGTCTACAATGGAAGTGAGCAGAAATTCGTCATTAGTTATCTCAATTAGCAAGGCCCGACCCTTACATAGCAAACTTTTCAAACTCGAAATTTTATTGCGGTTGTGTTTTGGCTTTTAGCCGGTCCCGAAATTTTCTTTGCTTCGAGGTTTGTTTTAAATTAGACATCAAGTTCAGTCAAATTTTTCTTTGCCATGCGACTTTTAGTGCATGTTTTGCCTTGCGGTAAACTTTTGGATTACTTTTTTCTGACATCTGTTTTGTTTTTCTAAAGCTTGAAATTATTACGGCACTTGGCCAGTTACCAGCACAACAAAAGTGGCCAGACGCGTTTGGACTTTGAAGTGGAGTCCGTAAAACTTTGCTTGAAATACAAACACACAATAACTAAACCTCAGAGCAATTTCTTAAAGTTGAATAATGTTTGTGTAATTTATTATTCTTGTTCATTTTCAACATTCTTATTTTACAAACTCGAAACTCATTTTTCTAGCTCAATAATGCTCGTGTAGCTCATAATTCGAACTCACTTAGATATTTTTCTTGTACACTATGCGCGTTATTAGGTTGTCTCTTGCCGGTGGACAAACTGATACTGCGCTCTTCCGACTGAAAACATTTGAATTTATTGTGAGCTCAAAAGCTGGAAACGCTCGCGTATATACAAATATATTTCTTGTCGGAGTATAATGTGCTTTGCCTCGCCTACACCGAGAATAAAAAGATGATTTACATAGGAAATATCGTTATTAAATTGAATGTTTTTGCGCTTGAGTTCTATTCTATAATTCTAGCCTGAACATGATTTTTTATTAATCTCAAATTATTAAAATTCTTAACACAATTAACCCAAGTGCGTGGTTTTCTTTGAGTGTACGCAACTGATATTCCATATTTTTCTAGAACTTGGTATCTCTCACGATAAGACGAGCACAAATGAACTTAAAAAGGTTAGCAATATTTCTGTTATCAACCTGCGATCTTGTTTATGACACATTCTGTATAGTAAGTTCCTTTAACCGATAATGTTTTGACCTACTCAAAATATATTTTTATACTCTTTCACGAAGTGCAAAGCGTATATTGGTTTTGTGCAATGTCGGTCTGTTAGAGAACTGGAATTTTTGATATATTCTCGTGTATACCCGCTTCAGATAAAGTGTTAAGGTTTTTTGGGGTGCGCCCACTGGAGGCGTGGCAAACCGATAACATCTAATCATCGATAAAGTCCACAGTTTGAAAGCTAGCGTCACCCCTTGATATCCCGGTATGCTCACTAGAACGCCCCAGCCACCCCGTCCCCACGAGTCGCGAAAGTTTATATCCTCCACAGTTTTAGAGCTAGATAACCATAATTTTCAAATCGATTACTGATCACCTCCTTCAAATATCGGCAAACTCAAATTTCTAAAAACCGAAATTTTCCAAAGAATAATAGTTAAGATTGTGAACGAGTATAACGCAGTCGGTAACGCCCGACTGCAACGTTCTTACTTGTTGCTTATTGTTATAAAGATTAATTTTGATCGAGAATGAATAAGACCAATTGTAATGCGTATATTGTCGAGAAAAATATAGAGCTCTGTCAGTTGAAATAGACACATGGTTCATTCATGGTTTTTAATCTTTTCATCAGCAGCTGAAATATTGTTGACATGACATCTAGTCATAGAACTAAGGTAAATATTGGTTACTAATGAAGGCGATTCGACGGAAATGTTTTTTAATACTTTGGTGGCTTGCCAATATGTCATACGACAACTTTTAGTAATAAATAACAAGCAACCATAAACGAATTTAATAGATTTGTTTTTGAATGATGATGAATTTTTATTTTCGGAATACTACTGAATTCACACATTTGAATCAATTTCGGCTGGGCGAGAGATATAATCCAAATATATATAGCTGGGCGCCAATAATAGGATATGCAAGGACGACGGCCAATTAGTGCTAACAAAGCAGTCAAGTTCGAGGCGGTAATCGGAGCTGCGATGTGAATTGAGCACAAACGTTGCTGGCGGACAAGAAAAAGATAGATGAGCCAAAGGCAGGCTAACAAATTGGTATTTAGACTCTAGTCTAGCAATATAACTGAAAATTATTTACAAAAACAAAAATTGTTTTTTGTACATTCCAACTTTATAATTGATTTTTAACAAGTTAATGTAATAAAATATGTAATTGTAAGTTCTTTAAACCCATAAGTGTTGGCGTAAAAAGTTGAATGTCCGACCAGCCAAATAAAATGAATTGGAAAATTACATTTCAATTTCCAATGTTAACCACAAAAATGGCAGAATATTGGTGGCCATTTGTGGTGATTTATACACACTGTTATATACTGGTATATATATATGTTGTTCAGTTGGCAAAATAGGAAAGTCCTATCGTAAAAAGTACGAAAATGGGGTAGATAAATAAAGTATATAAATACATATAATACATAAAATGTTTTAATATGCATATCAATTCTAATATTTATTATATTTTTTTTGCAAAAGAAGAATTAGTTTAAATTTGTAATATAATACATATACTATTTTTAATTCGATTTTACACAGACTAATTGCCTTTAATTTTCAAATTACATATTTTAAGCTCAAGTGCACTGTAAAAGTTTTTTCATATGCGCATTTTTTTAGGCAAGCATTTATTACATTTATATTTAAATTTTGTTGTTGCATTTTTTAGAACTGTATACAATTTTCGTATTTTATTGAATTTATATTTATGAACGTGGAATTTTTGATATTTTTATTGGTAAATTTCCTGTTTTTACGTAATAAAATAGTTGCCACTAGTAGGCGAACTGATAAAACATTCATTTGTTTGCAAAACACAATTTATATTATATACATATGTAAGTTAGTTAGGTACGAGGACTTTATAATGGACAAATTATTTATAGAACACTCAGCGCGCAATTGTGGCCTAGAAATAACGTACACTAAAGTGATTGTTTATCGAGTGAAGTGGGGGACCACTCAATCGAGTGGTTAAATGGGTTGCCAGCCGAATAGCCATATGTTTTGCGATCCGCTGAGCACCTATCGACTAAACTGTAGGCAAATTTGATTTTATAAGCAAGCGAAAAGCTGCAACAAGCTGCCAGCCACAGGAGTACACGGACAAATGTCCTTGCGCGCTCTGCTGCTTGCAGCCGGTCAGCTCGTCGGCTGCTTTTCGTAGTTTAATCATTTAGCTGCTAAACTGTGGTCATATTCCTCGAAAAAGCGTTTATGGCCGAGAGTCAGTGAAGTGTGTCCTAGCCAATTACCTGGCACCTGGCCGATGGCGATAATCGCACAGCTCCGACGGTCGCCCACATGAACAGGCTCCGAACTCAGAGCAGACTGGCAGAGAGTATTTTTTCCTGATTAGTTGACTGAGTGCGAGCTGGTCGGTGTCGCTGTCGCTGTCGTCTTTCGGTGATTGGAACAGCACTTGTGAGTCGGACGGCCTTTAAAAGACACGGTATTTTTGTCGTTCAAAGTGGCTGAAACGCATTTATTATTTTTAGCTACGCAAACAGGCGGAAATGTCGATCACCGCAAGACAATAGCTGCTAATTGAAATATGGACATTTCGTAGAACAGCTCATCAATGAGAAATACTCATTGGAGCAGTGGTAAATAGTAGACACAACAGATATAAATATGCAGCGAGGTAAGAATATTCAGTCCTTACTTATCTAAGTAGGAGAAATTTCATTTAATGAAATGTAGACAAATGCAAAGTATTAAAATGTAATTTAAAACACTGATTCTTGTGTTCTGCTCAACACTAAGCTCATTTGCTTATATAGTTGACATACGTGACATGAAGTTGAAAACCGTTTTAATATTAAGTGGCTTACAATGCTTGGCTACAGGAATGGCAGTCACACTAGCAGCAGCAGCACCAACAACAAATGAATACGGCCGTTATCCTTGTGCTGGCTCAGTTTAATTCATGTGTCAAAGTGTCGTCCTGTTATACTCTCACTTGGCAGCGGCAGCAGGAAAAGTGGCACTGGAAGCAGCAGAATGCAAATGCCATTTGAATGTATTTTTGACAGCTAAGCGGCTTTCTATGCAAATTTTCGCTCATATGACGGACGAGCATAATTAAGAATTTTTTGTTGATGTCCAATCAATGTCCAAGTCGGCCCGTTTTTAGGTAGTGCAATGTTGTTTCAATGTTGTTTCAGTCCGAATTCTGAAAAAAATGCGTCTCCATGTGCCGAGAGCGTAATGGGATTCGGTCGTTCAATGGTGCGTATACGGGATATGAACGATGAAATCCATTGCCATGGAATGCAGCCAGATGCTGTCAGTTAATGTGCACGGTTTTTTTCATATTGCAGTGTTCCATTTGCTTTTAATAAATGCATACACTGTCCGACTTTTTACGCTTCTGTTGAATGGTATATAAGCAATTCGCCATAAGGCTTGCAATGCCCAAAAGTCTTATTGTGCAGTGAACAAGCCGGTCACAAGGTATACCAAATATAGCTCGTTGTTATATTGTTTCTGGTTATATCAGTTATATTCTTCTGTTAGAGCATTTAGACTTCGGCTTTGGGCTCAGCTATATTTAAATGATGTGCGCTGTTTTTTGTTTTCAGTCATGTTGGTTTCTGTTGCTGCTTGTGCGTTTTTGATCTGGCTGGTAGGTTGGGCCGCAGGCCAAACACTGCCAACTTTTCTTATTATTGTTGAAAATGATTTTTATGTGCCGCATGCAAACATACAAAAACTTTACTTTGTGCTCATAAAATGGGGCAAAAGTAAAACAATACGAACGCAGATGCGCATTTTCACTGCGCGGTTCTTTGTTTTTACCCTGAACTGTGAATAATAATAATGAATCTGTTGCAACTTTCCATACGGAATTCTCAAGACGCTGTAAATTGAAAAAACCGACCAAAAGTTTCGATTTAATTTGTGCTATTATTGTTGTACTTATCTTCCGTGACTGTATCAAACAAGAACACCTTCAACACCCTAGTGGCGAAAGCACATTTGTGATGTCACATTGTGTGACGATGGATATTCAATTTAATATATACAAATTCAAAATTAAAAAAATTAAAATTTTTAAAATATTAGAGCGTATTTTTCATTCTTTAAAATTTCAGAAAACTATCTTAACGCTAAGTAATTTGTAATTTGTGTTTTCATAGTTACTGTTATCTGTACTCTATCTAATAATATTGTTGTGATAGAAACACATGAAATACAATTAATACATACAAATATAAGCTCGACATGTGACGGCCACACAAGAAAATGGCAAAGTGTGGACAACAGTAAAAAAAAAATGCAGCAACAAATGCAATAACAAGTGCAAGTGGCTCGGCAGTGGTTGGGCGGAGTGGCAACTGTTGCTGCAAGTGGCTGTCAAAGTTACTTGCCCAACAAGGTCGTCCTTTGTGACAGGACAGAGGTTGCCACAAATACCACTTGGCCAGATCTGCAGTACTAATTGCTAAAGTTCTGCTAAAGGCCAAAAGCCAGAGTCGGGCTACCAAATTATATGCACTCAGCGGCGTCGGATTAAAGATGCAGTATGCAAATTGTAAAATGTGTGGCAATAGCAAAATAAATGTGCAAGTCCTGGGAAGTTGAGCGGTGGGATTTACGGCAGTCCTTGCGGTCAGTTTGAAGTGGCGCATGGTTTACGATTAGGATTAGCTTGGCAATCTGTCCGATTAGCACAAGTCAGACAAAGACAAAGTTTTTATGTATGAAAGAAACGCCCAATTGAGTTGATAGTCATGTCGACTCTATATGGAGAGCAGTCTTAAACAAACGCAGTGCAATAAACAGCTGTTTATTTACTGCCTAGCCTGGTTTTTCCCGCTCTTGAAGAGGGCCAAAGAGCAGCTTTTTGTTCTCTAGCCGCTTGCCGCATCACACTCGCATCACTCGTTCACGAAGTGAAAAGAGTATATTGGTTTTGTGCAATGTCCGTTTTGCTGTCCGTCTGTCCGTTCGTCCGTATGAATGCAATTGAAGCTAGAGACTTGAAATTTTGTATATATACTCGTGTGTACTCGCGTCAGATAAAGTGTTAAGGATTTTGGGTTGCCCCCACTGGGGGGCGTGGCAAACCGATAACATCTAAAATCGCTAATCGATAAAGTCCACAATTTTAAAGCTAGAGTGACCAAACTTGGTATGTAGATAGCTGATGACCTCCCTCAAA
>SCDS01000299.1:33752-111268 GCA_004149465.1 Drosophila nigromelanica | reverse complement strand
ACCTGGCCACGCCCACTAGATCGCCACCAGCCACCCCTCCCCCACAAATCGCGAAAGCCTATATCTTCCACAGTCTTAGAGCTAGAGACGTAGATTACTGGTCACCTCCTTTAAATATCGACTGATTTTAAATTTTTATAAACCGAAATTTTCCAAAATAACAATAATAGTTAAGACCGTGAACGAGTATAAAGCAGTCGGTAACGCCCGACTGCAACGTTCTGACTTGTTTCTTATTGGGCTTATAGCTGAGCAGCTTAACGGCCATCAAATGGCCATTTTTATTTTGTGCTGTTTTGCATTTGTTGCTCGCAGGACGAGGCAAATTAATGCCAAGTTGTTTCCTGCGGCTGCCGACAGAGTCACAGAGCCACCGAGCGACCGCCAAACGAACGACGCACAATTGACAGCTAAATTGTCTGTCAATTTGTCTCGCTGGCTGAATGCGTTCTCTTCTAACCGCGTGTTTGTATATATATACATGCGTGTGTGTTTGTGTGCGTGTGTGTGTGTGTGTGTGCGTGTGGTTGTTTAGTTTGCACAAGTTGACAGCTGGTTGTCGAAGTTGTTTTTCGGTTTTTTGTTGTTGCTGATGAGCATCAATGCTGTTGTCGCTGTGATGCGCCAATTCAATCGTTGTTGCTGTTGTAATTATTGTCTGTGCGTTCGGTCTGTCTTTCTGTCTGTCTATCGATGTTGTTACTGCCACAGCATGCGTGTCACAACCTCTCTGTCAAACTGCGAATCCAATTGGTTGACTGTTACTATTCTCGTCCCGTTTTACTTTTGTGCTAAGGACATCCAGCGAACTGTGTATTTTGTGCGAGTCAAGTGCTCAAATTGGGCCTCAGCTAGGCAAAGCAAACTTAGGCTTAACCAAATTCACAACCACATTTCTCATTTGGGGTTCCACTGTAGCTGCCAGGCTGCATCTGCAGCTCCAACAAGTGCCTTTGGGTTCCTTTTGTTTGCTCCTGTGGCGTGGCACTCATCTATTTGTGCTGCCTGTTGGGGCTACCAAGATTTCAGGTCTGTCAAGCCAAGTACACACACACGCACACACGCACACGCACACACATGGGCTTGCCTACGGAGGAGGCTGTTGCTTTAAATAATGCAAAGAAAGTAGTAGCATCGAATGGCGGCGGCAAAAGTGACTTCAAGTTTTAATGAGAATACCGAACACAGGCAAATATGGATCCGCATTCATATATGTGTGCAAATACACATACACCGCATGAATTTCCCTCGAGTGCCATACAAATACACTTACATCAAATATTCAGTGGCGCTAAAGCATTGGACCGGAGTGTACATTAAATTTTCAAATACAGCCACTTACATTGAATTTAATGTTTATTCTGCATTGCAAATTTGCTTGAGAGTGGCAAAAATGTAACCAATTTATCGCAACAATTGAATTTAACAATCGACATGTTACGCATTCGCCCCATTGGATATTGACCGAAATTGTTGAAAGTTTAATAAAGTTGAAAAAGTAATAAAGCCTGAATTTCAATACGTCAAGCTTTAAGTTTATTTAGTGCAAATACAACACTGCAAAATCACTGAATGATATGTTGTCAACATTTCTTTTGGATAAAAGGTTTGTGAATAACTAATCAACTAATCAATTAAGTAATTTAAATTTAATTAGTTTATTTACAACAAATACCCTTTTTATAAGTGCAAATGTATTTAATATACAGAAAAAAGCATCTCCAACCCCAAAAAGTATATATGTATGTATGTATATTGTATTTTTTCATTGCAACTTAATCTTTATTGTAACAGTTTCACGCTATGTTTATGTAGTTGATTTTTCCCGATTATGTGGCAGCTGGGGCGTTTAATATGACTAATCTGTGACATACCTTCAAGCTACGATTTTCACACATTTATTACGGGACGCGTTCTGCTAACTCCCACGAGCACCTGGCTGGAGATAAATCATCGATCCATAAATTATTTTGTAGGTCACGACTGCAGTTTGCATTTTGTCACCATCGATTTAGCTCAATCTCAGTGCTTGGGCACATCGCACGAATTCAATAAATCAAACACGTAGCAACCAGTTACCCGGCAGTGATGGACACGCCTTTTTGGGGAGCTTTAGTTTGGGACAAACTGACTAGTCACTGCTGTCAATGTTACCAAATGCGGTCAATTAGTGAAACAAAGGGCTCCAGCGTGAACTAATTAAAACGAGCTGAGCAAACATTTCCCAAGCTTGTCGCACACAAAGCGATTGAGGGGGTTATCAAAGGGGAATAAACACGTGCGACTAAGATTTGTGGGACGTTGTCACATTCGTAAGCGAATTTAGTTCCCTGATTAATGGGAACAGGCAGAGGGATTGTGGGCTTGATGTCCTTCGTTTCGGTTGGCGGACATTGGGATGGAGCATATCCTACTGACTTAAGAAAATCATTAATATGAAAAATACTATAAACATCCCGAAGAAAAATTATGTTTGAACAAAATTCAAAGATAATTCTTTGTTATTTCACTTTTTTCTACAAAAGAATAAACCGAATAAAAACACATGGCTTCCTCAGCTTTTTGCTTACATATGTTCATTTCAAACAATCTGTCATTGTTTTGCTATTTTCCAGTATGATGGCCCAGGATTACCTCATGCATAATGATCTCATTCTGGCAAGATATTAAGTCGACTAGCTCAAGTAATTTCCGTTTCTTGTGCATAAGCCGTGACCATTGTGATTCCAATTAAGTCAAAAGATATCCTCAATCTAAGCAAAACCAACATTAGTGCTTTAAAAATTTATAGCGAATATACTATATTTTTTTAAATTTTGTTTTATAGCTCATTTGAGGTGTTTCGCCCCCAGCAAACTTTTTATTAATTGCTGACATGAACTATAATGAAAAGTATTCACGTAATTATTGTTGGCACCCAGAAACCCAGCTTAATTATATATAATTGTGATATACATCTGCACAAAAATACATGGCAATTAGATTTGCATTTTAATTTAGAGGAATGGATAATTTCCATATCCTCTTTCATATCAATTAAAATTTCAACGATTCGAACACGCAATTGATTACGACCAATTAAGCATTTTAATTAAAGGATTTTGTTTAGATGCATTAGTTGAAAGTGCAATCGACTGTTCATGACATCATCAACATAAATAAAAGAACTGGCTATTTAATAATCATAATGACAGATACGACTGGTTTTGCCAGATACTCAACCATAGAATGATTCTTTAACTTGAAAGCTTTGCGTAATTTAGTATACAAATAAAGCATGTAATATTTGAAATATTTATGCTTATTTATGCATTTGTCAGCTAGAAACAGCATCTCAAAGCGAACTCGTTAATTGGATCATTTTAGTACGATTATGCTAATCATCATGAACATTATTCGCTAACTCCTTCCGCTGTATTAGAACTAAAATTGAGATTAGCTTTTATGTTAGTTAATTCCCTCAATAAATTATGTTAAAATTAGTTATTCAAAGATTTATTGTAGATCGTCTTAAGGAATTTGTATTTCAATTAATGTAGGAGTGTGTATTTTTTACAATTGCCGTAGAATGTTGAAGCAGATATTGTCTTTTACGGCGAATTAACGCACGTGCCTTTGATTTACTGAATCATTAACAGTCTTTACTGCTGCACGAAAATCATAAGCCTGATTCATTCATTGATGAATAATTCGTTAAAAACCCAATTCCAACACATTTCTCTCATAATGCAAGAATGCGTCACTGAAGACAAGTATTTCTATGAAATACTGTGCAAAAAACCATAAGAAACACAAGAACAAAGCAAAAAAATTTAGTAAACATTGAAAACGAATGAGCAATGAAGAAAAACGTGAATAGTAAATATGCGAGCTGTATTGCTAAAATTGAAAAAGGGCTTAAACAAACACTCGCTGCTATTCCAACACTCTCAAATTTGAGTATAGATATTCAATATTCCATCAAATTGAACATGTATAGCATTTTGGGTAAATAAAAAGTATTTTAGCAAAATACTGATTTTCAAATATGCCGAGTGGTTTAGATACACATTGACAGCCACGCACAAATATCAATATGGGTAGACTTGAAAAATTGTAAATTCACACACATGTACAGAACCCTCTTATGTAGAAAAAATTGCAAATAGTTGCTGCCCGTGTTTATGTATAAAATGTATCTTTGAGATATGTAGCTACATATATTCGACTCACACTACGAATATTTCGACTACTGCAGTCAGTCGAGCGCAAATTGAGACTGAAGAATGAAGACACTGTGGATGAAGAACTGGAGAGACGTTTCGTTAAAGATTGTCGTTGTGTGAGTTGCTTTTGTATGTATGCGCATAATTCGATATGTTTGTACACATACATAAGCTCATATTTATGTATGTTTGCATGTGCTCACTAAGTTTTAAGCTGCGGCTGAAACGACAACAACAAATTTTTGGTACAATACTCATTTTGTTTTTGTCTTGTTTGTTTTTGTATGTGAGTGTGTGTGTATGTGAGGGTGTGTGTGTGTGTGTGTTTGTTTGTGTTTTTTGCCAAATTAGCAACAACCGGTTTACACTGTCTGTCGTCGTCGGGGTACCAAGGGCAACAGGGAGTGCCAGCAGCAAGCTAAAGGTAAACAAAGCCGTTTTGCTCATTAGTTGTCGTCGCTCAGCTCTCGACCGATTCGCTGAGAATAAAACGCGAATAGAGTAAAAATGCCGCATTCACACATTTGTCGTTGCTCATATCAGCACCACTGAACTGGGAGTGAAGCCGAGTGGAGGTGCTTGGGTGCAAATTGGCGGGCAACCAGCTCTTGTCAGTGATGGGAGCGCCAACAAGGTCGTCAGCTTGCGATAAAGGTTTGAAGAAAGAGAGAGAGAGAGAGAGAGAGAGAAAGAGATCGAGAGATCGAACCGAAGATGGATGCATACGAAAACGAACTAAGTGTATCAGTCGCCGTAGTGGCATCAGCAAGTAGACAATAAGAACAGAGTGCTCTTATATATATCTTGGCTCATATTATGCATATTAACACGTACGATCGGTACGACATTGATATCTGGTAAACTGGCACTGGCTCCTGGTGGTAGGACTGGTCTAGATTCGCACATTGGGTGTCGAGAAACGAGTTTACCAAGCGACACCAGTTTTCATGGGTTTTTATCGATAATGTCATTTAACGTGAATTCTTTTATTTTATGTGCTTATTTGATTTGTTTAACGGACTTTTTAACCACCATTCTAAACATTTTTTAACTCTTTAAATAATAATTATCGGGTTACTTTAGAGCCACTGAAAACTTTACTGACATAAACAATTTTTGATAAAAAGTGGCGACCATATTTTTTGACGTCAGCACATGACGTTGAGCAATCAAAAGAAATTATTCTGATATACAAATTGTTGCCATCAATAAAATGCTTAACTTTTAGATAAAGTAAACAAGTAAACAAATATTCCCATATGGGAATAAATATAAAAGAAACATTGAAGGTCGCCTTTTGCAAATATTTATCTTAATTGAACATTTTTAAAATTTAACTCGTATACACATTTACCACATCACGTTTATTTATGTTTAAAGAATATCAAAATCGTGAACTTTTTTAGCTTTGAAAATAAAAAAATAAACAGATTTAATGCTCAGCATACTGTATGTATATTATTATGCATTGCTAGCAAAAAGCTATTCAAATATCAGATGAAAAAAGTTGTAAATATAATTTCAATTATGCAAATAAGCAAAATCGTGATCAAGCAATACAAACACGTATTATTTGCAGCTTCGTATGGAAATGCAGTTGCAAATTACAACAGCAAAACAAGTAAGCTGTCGGGTCTAACCGACAGCTCAATACTCGTTAACAGTGTAAACCCTATGTGTAATAATAGTAAGAAACGAGTATAAAAAATCAAACTTCACAATTGAAACTTTAGTTTGTCATCTGACTACATCATCTGACCATATAAGTGAAGTTCTCTTATAACCTATTTAATATAACCGAGGTTTGTGCCTTGGGCGAAAAAATAATAATCGCTCTTTTAACTGTTTATTTGACTCGGGTATAACGATTATATATTCAAAATTATAAGTCTCTGTCTTTAATAACGGGCGGACAGACGGAAATTTCATAAACCCAATATACTCTTTTCACTTCGAGAACGAGTATAACAATATAAAGTCAATAAAATCAGCACACCCACCGACAGCCCCTGGTCAACGATGGCCAACTGTAAAAGAAGGCAAAAACGCGTGCAATAAAAAATATACAACTGCGAGATCAATAAGCGGATTAAAATTTTTTAACGATATATATATCTATATTTATAATTATATATATATGGAATTTTTCAACACTTTCACACCACACTCTCTGGTTCTTTTCTATTTCGAGCAATTTCATCGTTGTTTTAAATTCAGTTGCCTTTGTACTCAACTAGGTTTTTAAAACAGTCTTATTTCAATCAATTAGAAATTATTTTTGTAGCAATTAAAGTCAATAAAGCGCCCGTTCGTTGACACTTTGGCTTTCAGTTGTAGTTCTTATTTTTTCCATACAAGAGCTTTCATGTTTCTTTTGTGCGCGTTGTTCGTTTTCATTTATTTGCTCACTTTCGCTCACTTGTTCTGACCGTCGTGTGTTGATCGTCGGATATTCTAAGCAATACTGAAAAGATCTCCGTCAATTGTACTCGTACTCGTCGCCATTCGCGATGCGAGAGATGCGAGGCTGCTCTCGCATTCGCACTCTTTGTTTTAAACATTTCTAAAGAGGATTTCAATTTTACACTTAGGAGTAGGTACTGATTCCATTTCATTGATAGATTTCATTTCATTCATCTTTGAACTTTGAGTCATAGCTGATTTATTAACGGTCCTATCAAACAATTTATTTGTCTTATGTAAGCACAAGTAAAAAAAAGAACTAAAAACGTTGCAGTCGGCGCATAATACTCATTCACAGTATAATAAAACATACAGCCAGACATTATTTGTGCAATGCAGAATTAATATATGACATATACATACATACATATGTATATATATTGTAAATTTTGAAAAAAAAAAATTTAGGATATATGATATGCTTGTTTTTCTAAAAAATCTTATTTTCAAAAATTCATATATTTTAAACGTAAAATCGATCTAAATGAAAAATCATGATCAAAATGCAAAAAATTTGAGCCCCTCAGAATCGGGTTTAATGTTTATTTTTATACTAATTATGACTAACACCTTCGATTAAAAACAAAAATTCGCAATTTTAAATTTTGAAAAAAAAATTTTTGAAAATAAATAGGGGGGGGGGGGACATAATATTTTCACAAAAAAATGAAAAAAATCTTATTTTCAAAAATGCATAAATTTTAAATGCTGAACTAATCTAGATGACAATACATGACCAAAATGCCAAACATGAAAATCGGTTCAGTTTTGACAAAGTTATGGAAGTTTCAAATATGGGAGCTGTGGATCCGAGAGCTTTACTTGTCAACATTTTTGCAAATTTTGGCATGATTTGTGACAAAAAATTTGAACCCAATTGGGTTTAATGTTGATTTTTATACTAATTATGACTAACACAATCGATTCGATTGTAATTTAAAATTTTTGAAAAAAACTTTTTTTCAAAGTGAATAGGTTAACATGATATTTTCACAAAAAAAAGAAAAAATCTTATTTTCAAAAATACATAAATTTGTAATCTAGATGACAAAACATGACCAAAATGCCATCAAACATGAAAATCGGTTCAGATTTGACAAAGTTATAAAGCTATAGATCCGAGAACTTCACATATCAAAATTGCGTGGGCAAAATTATCTACCTTCCAAATGTGATAACTCTAGCTTAAAAACTGTGGGAGATATAGGCATATCTGATCTTGAACGGCGGGGCGTTAGGGGGACCATTTTAGTGGGCGTGGCCGGAATGTTAAGATTGAAATTTTTGGTGACTCTGGATTTAAAACTGTACGAGATATCGATTTTCGCGATATGCTGGGGCGGAAGGGGGCGCGGCAATGAAATTTGTTTCCCGATCTTTAAAGGAGCTGACCAGTTGCGTATTTTCGCGGTTTGTGTGGGCGGGAGGGGGAAGGAGGGATTGTGGCCGGAAAATGTTTTCTGTAAAGTCTGGGGGAGCTTCCCAGTACATATCCTAAATTTGGTGACTGTAGCTTAAAAACTGTGGGCATTTCCGATTTTTCAGGGCGCGGCGCTGGGGGTCGTTCTAGTAGGCGTGACCGGGAATCTGTGGGGGAGGTCACCAGCTATCTACATACCAAGTTTGATCTCTATCTTTAAAATTGTGGGAAATATTTACCTTTTATCGATTTGCGATTTGAGGTGTATCGACATATTATCGAATTGCTAGGCTCCCAGTGGGCGTGGCACAAAAATCTTAACACTTTGTCTGAAGAGGATAACTATAAGTATATGTATATCCAAAGTTTCAAGTCTCTATCTTCAATAGCGCCGAAAAAAGTTGCGTTCATCCGGACGGACGGACAGACCGACAAACGGACGGACGTACAGACGAACACAAACCCAGTTTCACTTCGTGCACGAGTATAAAAATAATTCATGAATAGACATCGCAGAAGATCACCTGAAATAAATATTGAATAATAGCCGAACAAAAAACAGATGACTAATTTACTCTTAAGCAAACATGCACCTTTTTGGTTGACGACTATTCAGTGCCATAAAATGTCACGTTTTCTATGAATTTAAAATGCAATTATGAATGCTAATTACACCTTACACATTTTATGAGTTATTAATGCTTTTGACCTTTTCTGTTTAATAATGAAGAAAAACTGATAGATTGCATTTCATCTTCATTAAAACTGATGTGATTTTCATGTTTATTCAAATTTGTATTATATTTACTACGCGTTTCTTTTGAAGAAATATCATTTATTCAAAATATATTTTTAATGGATTGTCGTTGTCAAAATTGACATTAAAAGTCGTTTTAAAAAAGATTCTGGGATGGAAAATATGTATCACCCAAATAGTTTGAGTTGTAATTTATTTAAATTTAAAAAGAAAAAGAAAAGCAACAAAAGTAATATAAGTTAGATATAGTTTAAACAACTTGTCTATCTTTGAATAAATAAATAAAAATAATATAAATATGCGGCAGCTACATGTATCTTAAAAAAACAGATGTATGCTGAATATAAATAAAATACAAAATGTATAATTAGCCTATGAAAACGTACGCTAGCTGAGGAACGTTTTGTGGCGGCTTTGGTGCAATGCGCAGAGTGCCGCGCCATTTGTGTTTAAGTTGATGACCGTCGCGTGGGTTCGAATCTCGCGTAAAGCTGTCGTCGTCTAAAAGCGAGAAAATGTTGTGTTTTTATATTTTTAAGGCATGCGAATCATCATGGCATAATAGTTCGACTCCGACAATTACCATAGACGAACAATTTCCGCATGAATCGCAGAAGAAGAAGGTTAATGTACGAGTTTTCTGACATTTCCATAATGAATGACAGTGTATCGTGCAATTTCCGTACAATTGTATTTTTAACTAATGCTATTAAGATGTAATTTTAAACATTCTTTTTTTTATCAATCGGTTAATAGCAACTACAAACTTTGTTGGCAAATTCACGCAGAGCGTGCGACGTATTGTCCAAGATGTCAAAGATGAAGGTGCACCCAGCGGTATGACTCGTGATGAGGTCATTGAGACAAATGAGCGCCTACGATCGCTGCGCCTGCGCCTGGAGGAGTCATATGACACGGTAAAGAAGGCACTGATCAACCTAATGAACAAGTACGGGGATTCGAAGAGTCATCGCAACATATTTCAGCGCTATCCCATGCTTAAGCTAATGATAAAGGTTCGTATTTTATTTGCGATGTGACGTTCAAATGTGTACGAGATACCTGTTTTTTTAATAGGAAGTTATACGCCTGGAGACCCAGTACTGGACGTTGGTGGACATTCCCCGACAGGAGAAACAGGAAACCGTACCCTCATACGTAATGCGCGCCTGTTCAATTATGGAGAAGACCCAGAAGTCTGGTGAGGGCGTAAAAACGTCGGCAAGATTGGCTGAGGAGGCCGCTGAACGCAGGGAGCGCATGGAGCGTTTAGAGCGTAAGTCACTAACAGTTTCTAGCTTGAACAGTGATTAAGTGCATTGCCAACAGATATGACAACGGCGCAAATCGAGCACGAGAACACACAGCTGATTAATGATTTGTATCGCTTGCTGAAAAAGTATCTGGGCTTGCGGCACTTGATACGCGTGCTAAAGGTGAGCAAGAAGTGACATGACCTGACCTGACCTGACCGGACCTGATGCTATCGAAAACTTTTTCCTTTGCTTCTTTGTTTCGCTTCCGCATCTTTGCAGGAAGAGTACGGCAGCTCAAAGATATATCCGATATTTCCACGATACACAATGCTCAAGGACATGATAAAGGGCATAATGCACGACCCGGACTATATGGAGGTGTGTCACGAAACGTTGGCCAACTCCAACTGAGCCGAGGGCTACGGAAATGGCAGGCGTCGCATGAGTGTCATTTGAGAGGACAACACATAAGCACACACACAAACTAAAATGCAACAACAACAGCTTATTCAGGATGTGAGTCGTGTGTGCGAATTCCGCATGCGTCTTTCTGTCATTCCGCAAACGTTTAGCAATTTTAAAAGCCTTTCTCTAAAGTTCCGGACAAGCGACGTTTACTTTCGAATAGTTAGATAAAAATCTTTAGATAACTTTAGCCAAATAATAGGCAAAACAACTCAGTAACTTAAAACTACACGCAAAGCCCCACCATAGAATGAAACTACTGACATATGTATATATGTGCAACTACAACCAAAAACTATTTACTACATCAGCAAAGACAGTTGGATACAGATACACTTTGGTACTTAGCAATAAGAAACCAACCAACAAAAGAAACGCATTTATTTTAATGACTTTTTGAGATGGATATAAAAGCATATAAAAACACTATCTAAACAAAATACACACGGATAATGTAAAATTCAAATACTGAATGATTTACACAGAAACTAATAAAAACGGAGACTTTATATAATTTTATAAACTATAAATACATTTACAATGTACGCAGCAATCACTTTACCTTAAGACAAGGATCATTGCTTGGAGTTAAAATAAAATTCGAATTTTTGTTTTCAAAATGATCTGGATATTTAAGTAATGGTAACAAGTATACCAATCTAAATCAACTATTTTACTCATATACATACTTTAATATAAATACATATTACTTGTATAGTTAGACAATATAAGGGAAATGTTCCCATAATTAAATAAACTACATTTCTTTATACTTTTTAAAGGAAACACCAAAATTTATTATATATTCAACAAAAGTAACTCAGGATCATTTGATATGGTTCCTTGACTCTCCCAACTCTTTGTAGCGAACAATTTTACAAAAATGCAAACGCTTTCAATGTGTAATTATAATATTTAGCCCAAAAGCTTTAAAAACTTTGCAATATGTTATTAATAATATAATATCCCAAAAGAAACTTAAATATAAAATACTAATGTAAGCAAATTGTTGTTGTTTATGTATGAGTGTATGTATGTATATGTTTTTAGCTTTAGCCAAACCTATAAATAAAGAAAAGGACACAATTCAAATACTTTTATACGAGACCAATGACAAATTCTACGAGCTTACAACATTGAAAGGAAGAAATAAAATAAAAAGTTAAAAATAAAAGTATTACTAAATTTTGTTAAATTCAAAACCACACTAAGATATGTTTGAACTCAAACTCAGTATAAAAGCGTCACACATTTAACAGTTTGTTTAGAACGACACCTGAAATCAAACTATATGAGACTTAAATGAGCTATATATCATAAAATAAAATTATATTTCTGTTCAGTAATTATTAAATATTATTTGCAAAATGTTCTTCTTTTCTATACTCTTACAAAACAAAACAAAAAAATGATACCACATATATACATTTCTCAACTATAACGTTGACACACCCACCGAAGTGACGCATGATGTCTGTTCAATCACATTGGACAAGTTAGCAGGCAATTCGATATCAAATTAGATACACAAAATAAATAAAATACAAATATAAACATAATAAGTTCAACTTTAACTTTGCATTAGCATTAGGTACACAGAATAAGCAAGAGCTTAGTGCCCAACTAATATTTATTTTGTTATGTATATGAATAATCAATCAAATAGTATGCAAAAAAGATTTGTGTATCGAAGAAATCACATATACTTTTACAGTTATAAATGTGTGTATTGTAGATTATTGCAATTCGGATCTACACTACAAAACTTAAGACAAACTCCAATTATAATCATTGCTAATTCAATTGTGTTTATAACTATGAATACTGAGTGTTTTGTGTGATTTATGCATAAATAAATGTAATTCGTGATTGAACACCTTCTGATCCATACATATGCTGCTTAACAAGGCGGATATATCAATTTAAATAATGCTCTTTCAATCATGATGTATGTATGTTTATACGAAAAATATTGTAGAAAACAAATATTATTTAAAACACTGATTATTTGGGTGTTATACCATGTTCGTGTCGTTAAATGTTGACAACTGAAAATACAACTTTTAAACTGAAGATTAAATAGAACTATTGCAAAAATACATTAAATACAGTTTCAAATATATATGCGATAGCATTTAAGAAACCGAAAATACTAAGGTAATCATAATTTATGCAAAGAAATAGCAATATCTTTACGCCTCATTAGTCCTTTGAATGTGTTTGCGCTTATGCGTCTGTATGTGTGTGTGTATTTGCAGCATCAAAATATATGCATAGTAGCTAGTTTATACTTACTTCAATGGATAAACCTGTATTATATAAACTATAAATACATACACATCTAAAGCTAACATACAAATAGACACTACAAAGATACAAAACATTCAAACAAGGTTTATATATACATACTTACAGACCTACATACATATATACGAAAACTACGTACAATTTTACCTTTTCAATATCTAAGTGTCTACCAGAAACGGAAAGCGGATATACAAAGAAACAAAAAAGAATACAAAATAAACAATAGATATTGTGTGTGTTATTAAATATGAGTCATTATACTTGTATATGCAATATTATTAAACATATTAAATATATTGGTATTTAAAAGAAAACAAAATCTTTTGACTTTTGACTCATTTCTGTATTTCATTGGACTTTTGACTTGAGCCCTTCCTCAAAGCTTAGTAGCGCCATCTATGTTAGATAGTGTAGTATTGAAGCTAAGCCAAAATTCGGTTAGCTTTCAAAAGCTGAATAGTTTGGAACTTGAAACATAACGACAAAGCTCTGAACGCTTAAAGCTTATAAAAAAGCTATACAACAAATTTATTTCACATAAAAACAAGCATTCATAAAATGTACTAAAATTCAATTGCGGTTACTTTTTTCCAAGATTTCCACGCTTATCTCTGACTGCCTCCACATCGGCATCTGACGGATCCTCTGGCAGCGTGTCCACAGAAAGCGAAGAGCCCTTCGACTTGGAGCTGCCACTCGAGTGCGAGCTGCTGCCGGAGTTCTTTGGGTATTTGACCGCCTTGGTGTTCCCTGAACATTTTAAAATAAAACGCAGCTCGTCTAGCAACTCGTCCTTGAAGTTAACCTGCGAATTTAGAAAACTCATTAAAAATTTGATTGCTCTGACTTGCGGCATGCATTTATAACGGTTAACTGACATGCAGAGCTTATGGAACAACTATTGGAATAGTGTGCAATTGAAAATCATTCAAAAGAACTTTTTGTTATACTTCAGTTATATCATTTGATTCAAAGGATTGATATGAAGTTTGGGTTTTAGTGAGAAAATTATGGAGTTTAGCTTGAGTTAGGTCGTTGAGTTGATGTATTTCGAGTGGCCCCTTAACTCGTTGTAGAAGCTGTTGAAACATATATGTATATTATAGTTGCACGTTATTTAAGTTACAATTGACCTTAACATGCCCATTTTTAGTCATGACACAAACTTCCCTAGCAACGCATCGGAGAGCGTCAAAGCAGACGGGTAGCTGTTAACACATATGTATATATATTTTTAGATCGCCCACTTCTCGTCGTGGTTACCTTGTTCTCTCGCGCGGTCCAATAGATGCTAAGCACGCAGTTAATCAGCCCATAAATACTGGCAAAGCAGCTGCCCAAGAACAACACAAGATACACGCCACCTAAATTCGCAAAGCCCAGCGAGGAGGCATCCGAGTCCACTTCCTCCTGTTCTCATTGTTATCGAATGAGAATATCAACGACGATGGCGTAAATTGTGATGAACATAACGAGGTGTTGGTTTCAGCCATTGCAGCTGCTTCAAGTGCTCGAATGTGTGCGGGTGTTTGTGTGTGTGTGTGTGTGTGTGTTTGGGGATACAGGCCAACTATATAGTACAGCGAAATGGTCGCCAAAGGGAACGGGTGCCAGAAAGCAGAAGTGCATGGCTTGTACCTTGTTTTCACTGCTGCGCTCCTTGACGCCCAGCAACATCTCCAGCAGGGACACGAACACGCCGAAGGCGGCTCCCACGCCCAGGACCAAGTAAACGCCGCCCAGATTGCTTATCTCAAGGGCCAGTGCGCCAGCATCACCGCCCGCTTCCTGCGCGCGCACACACACACAGACACATTCACACCCAGGGGCAAAGGCAAAGTCTCTTCGGATATGCGAACACTTACCGAGCAGGCGCCACCGCCACGCTTCTCCTTCCACCACTTGGTCTTCATTTTGGTCAGCACACCTTGCTCCTGCAGCTCGAGTATCGCCTGACTCAGGACATCGCGATAGGGCCAGTCTAAGGAACCCGCTCTCTTTTAATGACAATACAATGCAAAAGTTTGCTCTAACTCACTTTTTCGCATGGCTATGCCGTAGCCCTTCTCGTCCAGGAGAGCCCCCACCTGGGTCAGTGTGCAGCGTCGCTCTGTGATGTACTCGATTGTCGTGGACTCCATGAGGAACGCGTAGTTGCTATTCTCGACGCGATCGACGCCCTCTTGATTCGAATTTGTCATATATTCGGGCTTGTCTTTCATGAATTCATACATCTTCTGGTAAGTGGGATATTTGGCGTCCTAAAATAGACAACAAAGCATTATGGCTTACATTTTTAGTGGCAAGTAGCACTCACTTTGAAGAAGGTGAAGGTGCTGCCACCATTTTTTGCCCCATAATTGACGCCGCCTTTATTCTTTGATAAATCATCCGCATCCTTAATTGGCGTTACCAGGGACTCCACAGTGAGAAAAGCAGCAAGGTTCGCTGTATAGGAGGCGACCAGAATTATCGTGAAGAACCACCACGAGGAGGCCACGGCACGCGTCGAAAAGGCTCTGCAACAAGAGGAAACAGTATAATAGACGTTAGGGAAACGTTAACAGGACACCCACTTGGGAGCCAGCTCGGTTCCTTGCTGCAGTAGGGCGCCAATCGAGAACCAAAGGCAATTGGCAAAACTAAATTGATTCTCCAGTTCGGTGGGCTCCTCGATACAAGGATATGGATTGTCCCACTCGGCTGGGGAGAGTCGACCCAGGATAAACATGCTGATGGATACACCCATGTAAGCGAGCCCCAGCCAAAGCCAAACCTCGCCAGAGAAGGGCGACATAAAGGAGAACAGCTTAGGGGGCTCCTTCATCGGCTTACGAAACAAAATAGCTATGCCTGTGAATATTCAAAATGAGATATATATGCCGACGATAGTTGGGGGTGAATGAATAAATTGCACTCACCCAGACTCATGAAGGGAATGGTGAAGTCCACGCCGCTCTCACGCTCCGATGTCATGGTCAAATCAGTTATGGCCATGTCAGCACGCTAATAAATAATGTTAGGCAAATGCCATTCATAATTAAAAATGCACAATTATTTTTACTATGTAAATTGAAATGAATACGCAAATATAACGTATACGCAATGGAGAGGCACATCAATTATGAATGCCATTCATTGTGTACGTACGAAATGGCCGGAACGTGTCGACTGTTGCGGATATACAAAGTAAATAAATCCGACATATGGTATAATAATTGATTATGATAAACACGGCTTTTGCTTAATTCGATTCAATTAAATTCAATATACTCAATACACATTCTCGTGCTATTTTCGATTTAAAAAACCATTATTCACATGTCCTTGAACACAAAACACAATCAAACACACACATTCATTTTATTCACAGAGTTCTATGAAATTTGGATTCATTTTGAACAATGTCCAATTGAGATGTTTTTTCGAATGCTGGAATGATTGTTCTCAGCGAGAAAGGGGCGTGGCCGTGTCGCAAGTGTGTCAATGACGATGTGCGATTTTTATGGATAAGCTCATTTAATAAATGACCACAGGACGAGTTCGACTCGATTTATGGTCATGCCCCAGGCACTGGGCAGGCACTTACGTTGTCCATTACTTCGCGTAGCATACCGTTCCACTCCCCAGTTTTGGGATCTATGCCACCATATTTATTGTCCGGTTGCAAGTAAAAGGTGTAGCTGAAGCCCAGCTTCTTGGCGAGCTCATCAATCAATTCGATGCCAAAGCCTTCGAACTGAGCGTTGCCCTCCAGCTTCTCGGCGGTTTCCTTTAGCATGCCATAGGGTTCGCTCTGCAGCGAAAGAAATTATCAGTTATTTAGTGGTGTTGCCAACAGTTTCAATCAGCTGCTGCCACAAATTCTACCCACAATGGCCGTGACCACCACAAAGCTTTTATTCATCAGCGAGCGCATATCTGGCTCGAGGGCGTGCGGCGGAGCGGGTCGATTCATTTCGAATCCGGCCTCGCTGCTCCATTGGCCAATTTGCTGCATGCCCGAGACGCTCAGCTCGATGACCTCCAGCTGGAAATCCGTGCGCAGTCCCTCATAGTCAAAGTGAATGGGGCCCGTGAGGCCGTTGAGCTTCAACTACAAATGTTTATTACTTTATGAATCGTTCTTTTGCCATGTTTGCCGCATCGCTCACCGATTTCATATAGTTGACCAGCGTGTAGCCCTTGTCCCAGGCACTATCGTCCCCACAGCTCAGGGGAATGGGCCGGAAGTTAACATGTTTGTAGGTTTCGGCCAGCAGCTGGATGCCGTCGTAGATCAGGGCCATGCTGTTGGTCAACGGGCAGGACACTGCAACAGGGGGGATACCATGAAATGACTTAATGGCTTAATGGTTATTTGCATTTATCATTTTTGCAGCATATTCAATTATTTATATTCGCACACATGTAAATGGATTCTCAATTGGACGGGACTAATTGAAATTGAAATGGCTATAAAATTGAGATTGGTATATTTTGTTTTTTTACCATTTTGGAACGGCTCCTCACTCTCGTACAATGCCTTGGCCACCTCCAGTACCTGGTCACTCTCTGGCGAAACGAAGCGCATCCCTGTAATGTTCGTATTCGCATGCTGATATGGCTCCAAGTCCATGGTATGCCAATCTAGATTCCCAATTAAATAGCGATAGTCGCTGGTCAGCAGTCCCACCTGTTGCGCCTGCTTGAAGAACTCGGGCAGCGTCTCCATCGAGCCAACGACCACAAAGGAATCGTCCTGCGAGTTGCGTATGCGTCGCAGCACATTCCGATAGTTGCCATTGAGATCCAGGTCATAGCGACGAAGGGTGACCGTCGGCCCAGCCGTTCCGTACAGCTGCAGCAGCTCATTGACCGTCGCCAGGTACTCGCCCGACTCGTAAATTATGGTGAAGCTCTCCCAGCCCAGTGCGGTCAGCAAATCCTTGAGCGCAACGCCCAATTGCGCAGGATGCGGATGCAGATTGATGGTGGGCAGCTGAGCACTAAAGTCCCAGCGTGTGTCCAGAAAGGGCAGCTCCTTGGCATCGCAAATGCTCAGTGCGTGACGAGCCGCCAGATTTGTGCTGGGTCCAAATACAGCAACTAAATTTTGCTGCAACAGTCTCGTCTATTAGTTACAGAGCTAAATGCATTAAACCTTTGCCTACCCGGAGCATTTTGCACAGCTTTTTGGAGGTTTCGAAGGCGTTATTTGGCTCTATGGCTACAGCCACCCCATGAAATTTAAGTTCCTCGTTCTCCTCATTCGCCTTGCCAATAGCCAAGTGGAATATTTTCTCAAGATCCGGATTCGTGCTTTCATAAATGAGTCCTGAAATGCAAAAAAAAGTAAATAAATAAAACAAATTGAATTAATAAATAACAATCAACAACATAAGAATTGAATCCATATTCATATTCATAGCATTTTCATCTGTTTATGCGTTGAACTTATTGTAAATGGCAAAAATGGGTATATTAGATTGGTGGAGATTTTTTTTTATATTTTTTAGCATCACTAGTCGATTTAACCATGTCCGTATGTACGTCCGTCTGTGCGTCCGTATGTATGAATAAAAACTTATTCCAAATTGTTCAACAACCCACTTTTTTTCTCCTAAACTCCATAAAAATCTAAAACAACTTCGTACTTTAACAGCTTATTTCATAGATTATGAAAACTAGAGACACCAAAATTGGTTCACATAAATATTTGAATAGACTATAGCCCAAAAAAAAATGTATTCGAATTTGTTTGTGTGTATGTGTGATTTTGTTGTATGTATGAATGCAGGGCGTTTAAATGCTTGTAACGACAGCTCGCAGCTGGGTTCAGGGTATCTTCTAGTCGGGCATTCCGACTAGCACTTTTACTTGTTTTGTTTTTTTTTGTTTTGTTTTGCTATGCAAATTCTGTTTACGAATTCAACATGGCCAAAACAAATGCGACAAATTCGCCGCACGCACAACATTCCACTGTTGGTGCTTCTGGTTGCCATATGTTTCGTTGGGGCATAAAAATACGCGCACACACAGATACACACACACACACACACATAAATATTGGGCAATGCAGAGAGGCACTTGCACACAAACATTGAAAATGCCAGCCATATTTACACGGCGCAGTAAAAGTTTCTATTACATAACCATTTTTGCAAAGAACAATAAATTCGTGTAGCTTCTGTGCACAGAACTCACCCACGTTGGTGCGCTCCGTTCGACAGATGTCCAGCAGGCTTCCGAGGGCGCACAGAGCAATCAGCGAAGTGGCCCAGTGGCCCCCGGAAAGGCCACCCCAGCGCCGCTGCCAATCCCAGCTGAATTTGTGTGGCATCCGATCGCTGATTTCTGTTGCTGTTGCTGTTGCTGTTGCAGCTGCTGATGCAAAACATAAACTCAAATTATTAATCAGTTTTAATTCTGTTTGAATGCTGTACCCAACAATAATTACACACGGACTACAAAGTTTCGGTTCTTGTTTGTAAATTTTATAGGCGAGCTATATTTATATTATAGTTTTATTTTATAGTTGCTTTGCGAGTGTCTGCAACGACTGCGAAAACGAGCGGCGAACATCGAATCGAACTGATGCCAGATTTGGGGCAAATTACATTTGCAGCAATGCTCGAATTCGCCGCAGTGTCTTCAGAAAATTGCAATGTTTTCGACCTAACAAAGAATTGAACCGAGTAAACTAGAAATTTCAAACTTGTGGCCCTTATTCATCCTGCCCAAATGCATAATTCTTGTTGTGAATTGCCCCATCCGGTCAATTATTTTCCATCTCAACATTTTTTTTTTGATTTCTATATTTTGATTTCTATATACAGCTAAATAACTAACTGCTGGTCCCTTGAAAAAATTTCGTTAAAATTTGAATACATTCTCTATTTAATTCGTATTTTATTTGCAATTCAATAAACATAAATCCTCTTATAAATCGTAATTAATTTTCAAAAACTGCACTGTTTTGTTCTATTCCGAATTTATTTTTTCTTAGTTTGGGAAAATCAATTGAAGAGATGTGCGAAAAGAATCTCAACCAATTAAAATTACAAACTTTTTAAAGCATTTGTTTTTATTTTCATATTAAATTAGTAGTAAGTTGTAAATAAGGAAACAAATTAATACAAATCTGAAAATCAATTGAAACATAAAAGCCTCATTAAATTTAAACCGCTGTAATTCATAAAAATTACTTTCCCTTGCAATGTTGAATTATTATTATTATTGAACTAATTATTGTTATTATCTTTCCTTTATTTTTTCTTATGTTTTCTTTTAAGTTTATAATTTCAATTAATTTACTTTTCCTACCAACGCCTTCCTATTGAGTTGAAGGCTCGAATCTCCCCACTGCCAACAATTAGCTGTGATTAGGGTCATAGCTGGCCAGACAGGCAAATAAACGTTTAAACTTTCTGGCGTTATTTCATTCAAATTCAACAAGTTTAAACCGAGCTGAAACCAACATCACATTAATTTCAAACAACTTTAACAGCTCTGAGTCAACGTAATGAGTCAAATTGTAACTCTAAAGTTTATCAAAAGCAAACATCGCCTGCAAATAGTTTTGCATTTACGACTACTTTTGTGCTGACTGCTGTTGCCTGGGGGCGGACTGAAAGGCATTAACTTTGTCAGCTTTGAATAATCCACTCAAATTGTATAAAGCAAGTCGCTTATATTTTATAACGAATGCGTCTATATTTTCACATGTACCCACAGTGCCCACACACATAATGGATACATACGTATAAACGTATAAACGAGTACTTTTGGGAATGTCCTTCGCATACAATGCCACTGCAACATGCAGCGTCATTTGCCAGGGGGCGCGGGGCGAGGGGCGAGGGCCAAACTGTTGCTGTAAGCCGTAAATAAAATCAGCTACTACGATAACACAAGCAGACAAACTGTCTGTTTCTTCTCATATATCGTTCTGTCCCTTTCGGTTTTTTTATATAAATACTGAAATCCTGCCTCCTGCCCGCCCATCGCAACGTCCGCCTCGGCACTTTTTTGTTTGCTGCTGTTCGCTGCATACTTATGCATTTTTTATTTACATGCTGCCAGCGTGCAGCCCAGCCCAGCCCAGACCATGCAGTGCCATTAAATCTATTGCCGTGCATGTCCTTCCCCGCGGCGCCTTCGCGCCGACGACAGCATGGTGTTAAATTGCCCAGCAGCCCGGCGCACATTTGCATTCCTCGCGTGCGCAGCGGCGCGTGCAGGCGGCTGTCAGAATACGAGTATCTTGAGGATGCACAGGCATTGAAGAAGCAGCCAACATGTCCGACATTGCAAATACGGAGTACATATACATATATATATACATATACATATATATAGACGCACAAACAAATTTCATCACATTGCCACACATTAGTGGTTGCAGTGGTATATCCTTGAGTCCTTCTGCCAATTATCCATTGCCGAGTTACGAGTACACTACACAATGGACAGTCATCAACAGCCACCGCTAGAAATCAATAACTGATGCACGAGCCAGATACTCTGCTAATCGGTGGCTCCTGCCCTTGCCATCGGTTGCCTACATCAGCAATTGTAATTCCTTCTACATTAGTTCTGTCAATATTTAAGGGCTGTCAATTTCGGCTGTATGTGCATGTGTATGTGTATGTGCATGTGTTGGTAATTTGTTTGTGTGTACATACAGTGAGTATGTATTGTTGATTTGTTTGGCTTGAAATTCCGTTGTTGACAAGTTCTGCTGCTCGGATTTTGCATTGGAATTGGCATTGAGCGAAATCGTTGCACGAAATCAAATTCACAATTTGCACCAAAGATTTGATTGACAGCCGTAAACCTTGAGAATCGAAATGCTATTTTGGACATTTCGATTTAATGCCAAATCAGAGGCAAATTTTCGTGCGGATTTGCAATCTGATAGATATTTATTCACACTGACATACTTTTATTTCTTTTTCGATCTTGGGATATTTTTGAAAAAAAAAGAAAATGCTTAAACAGCTTTAAGTTGGGTTCAAGTTTCTACAATTCTCAAAATTGGCAGCGCTAAAGGTAACATTTGCTAAAAGGTAAACAAACAAATCAAGGATAGCACGTGGGCTGCTTTTTGCCTGTGAAGCGACAATTTGGCGTGTTGTCAAAACAAAATGCTACATGCTTACAGACAAGTACAAGCACACGCACACATAGGCAAACAAAATCAATTTTCGAGGCAACCAAAAAGCATCCAGCCGGGACGATTGCGCAACGCCTGCCTCGTGGAGGGTGGGCCACAGACCGCAGCCATAAGAGCATAAGAGCACTCACACTAGCCCCCAAAGTACTTATGTTCTCTGCCCGTTCTCTTTCTCGCCCTCGCCCCCATCAATCGCTGACTCTCTCGCTCTCGCACTCGCTCTTGCTCGCTGGCTCTCTGTCCCTCCCTAACATACACAAAACACGTGCCGCGTAATGGCGCGTAAATTGTTGCTGCCATCTTAATGTGTTCCGAAAAAACCGCAAGTTCTACGGCGCAAACACTCGAAGACGCTGTCGCGGCAGCGGGCAGCGGGGCAGCGGGTGACGTGGTGGGAGGGAGGGTGACCGAGCCTAACAGGCGACTGATAAGCGACGACGAGCCAACGAAAACACGTGGATGGGATGGGCATCAACCACTAGGCACACGAAGCGGCAAAGGCAGTAGGAAACGGAAATGAACCGAGTGTGCCACACGACGAAAACAAGTCGAACAACAAATGAAGCCCGCACAAAAAAAAAAAAAAAAAAAAAACAAAAATAAAGGGTTTGGGTTTAGTCAACGTACATAATCAGCCGCCGCAGCTGGCACACAACATCCTTTTCAGCGGCAAATATGTTTTCTCAAGCGAAACTTTTCACTTCAACTAGAAGTATGTGGTTGCCTGTTGTGTATGGAGAAACGAAGTTATAACGCTGCTGATGCTTAAGTTCTGACTGATTTTTATGTTGGCCAGCTGGGGCTAATGTGGCGCGAGAGTGCCCTCGCATCTATGCCCACCGAGCTGGCCGGGCCAGCACAGCAATGCTCAGTGTCTGTCAACAGGCACATGAATTCTTAACACTGGCACACAGGTAAGCGTTACCGTCCAGCCACACAAGCTGTCCACTTGGCAGCCAGCCAACACGCCCAACCCAACTGGGGCGAGTGGAACAGCCCCCAACCAGTTGCGTTTAGTCGTGCGAGGCACGTTTGCTGCCCCCGAGCTATGCCCAACTGGGTAAATGGGTAAATGGGCAAATGTCAGTGCCAAGGTGTCAAATTGTCAGCGCCTGTTGCCCTAAAAATGGCCAGCTGAGGTTTTTTCCTTTTTTGGTTTTTTTTTTGTTGTTTATTAGTGAAGGAGCTGGCAATAACTGTAGAAGAAGAGTTCGGCCACTTACAAAGTTCGATGTGCCACAGTGCGTATGAGTGCTGGAAACGTGCAGCAATTAACGCTGGCTTTCGTATAAACGAAAAGCACTCATCAATCGCACACAATTGCAAGGCGCTCATTCAAGGTTAAAATGTGTTCGACAGATGCCCATGCCCAAAATTATTGCTAAATATTGGAAAATTTAACCACTTGTTAAACAAAATAATATTCAATAACAAAACAAATGCAACGTGTGCGCGACTCACGCGCCACTCTCTCTCTCTCTCGCTCTCTCGCTCTGTGTGTGTCTCGCTGTCACTGCGGCTCTCTCTGGAAAGTTTCTACAATGCATACACACACAGTTTACACCACACCAGCGAGCAGGTTTGGCAAGCAGCAGCCCCACAGGAGGCCAGTTCGACACGAGAGCTCGGCGAGTGCGGACACGCGAAACGGACGAAACGCTCGATCGAAATCAAGGTAGATAACAACGCGTGCCAACGCCATTAAGCCAACAACAACAACAGCAACAACAACAACAGCAAGGAGACCAAGCGAATCTGTGCGAAAAGCAAGTCCTGTGAGGCCAAGTCATTGAAGTGCGTTCCATATCGCGTTGCCCATATGTGCCACAAGCAACTGACAAACTGTAACAACAACAAAAACTAGTGAGACCAAAACAACAACAAAATGCCCGAAATTGTCGAACTGAATGTTGGCGGTGTCCACTACACGACGACGCTGGCGACGTTGCTGCAGGACAAGGCGACGCTGCTGTACGAGCTGTTTGCTGGACCTGAGGGCCGCGAGTCGCTGGCCAAGGACAGCAAGGGCCGTTATTTTCTGGACCGTGACGGTGTCCTTTTCCGGTACATATTGGACTTCCTGCGGGACAAGGCACTGAATTTGCCCGAGGGCTTCCGTGAGCGCCAGCGGCTGCAGCGCGAAGCCGAGCACTTCAAATTGAGCGCTATGCTGGAGTGCATACGTGGCGAGAGGGATGCCCGGCCGCCTGGTTGCATCACAATCGGCTACCGCGGTAGCTTCCAGTTCGGCAAGGACGGCCTGGCTGACGTCAAGTTCCGCAAGCTGTCGCGCATCCTGGTCTGTGGCCGCGTGGCGCAGTGCCGCGAGGTATTTGGCGATACGCTGAATGAGTCACGGGATCCCGACCACGGTGGCCCGGATCGGTACACATCGCGTTTCTTCCTCAAGCACTGCTTCATCGAGCAGGCCTTTGACAATCTGCACGATCAAGGCTATCGCATGGCTGGCAGCTGCGGCTCCGGCACTGCGGGCTCTGCGGCAGAGCCCAAGCCAGGTGTGGATACGGAGGAGAATCGCTGGAATCACTACAATGAATTTGTTTTCATTCGGGACTAAACAGCTCTCAGTTTTCGCCCGACTCTTCTTAAGTTTGTGATAATGTAAAATATCATTTAAACACGAACTCTCCTCCTTCCCAGTCACAATACTGTGAAGTTGACCCCTTGTAGGTTTTGTCTTGGGCTCGCTATCAATGTAGATTTAATGAAGAATGGAAATACAACAGTCACAATTGCAACACTTAAAGATATATATATATATATAAAGGTATTTAGCAAAGAATTCAAAAGGAAACTAACCCAAACTCAATTGAATTTTTTAAACTGAGAACTGTTTATCCTATGCCACATACTCTTACATGATTTAAGCCCACCTTTAATTCCAATGGGAGCATTTTGAACGTACAATTTAAGTAACAATCCCCAAACAATATACAAGAACAAATGGTTTAACTTGAAAGCCTGTTTATTTACCAATTACTAGTTCCAATTAATTAAAGCTAAACAAAAAGTGCTAAACAAAACTTAATGAAAATATTACTTTGAAATCTATAGAGGTGATGGATAGCTTACGGATAGACGAGTGCTTTGCCACAAGTTCTATAGGTACTTGAAATATCTCTGAATCCGTAAGGGAAATAACTTATAAAATTAATTGCAAACGCAAGTACAGGAAATCTGAAATTTGAATTGAGAAATACAAAAGTTAATGAAAGAAAACAGAACAAACAAACGTAGTTTGAACAAATGTAGAAATAAATTTACAAACATATTTATAATTATACTTAGGGCCAGATGTAGACAAACTGTACGAGTTTATCCAGCTATCTTACCAATGCAACTCAAAAGAACTATTTAAATACGGGTCACTTCTTAAGCAAATAACAAACTCAGTAAATATGTACTTTTAATGGCATACCCATTTTTCTCTTTAGAAGACGGTTAGGGAGTATTGCAGGCAAAGCTAAATGGCAAACTTAAAGTATTATTAGACTACCCGAATACACTTGTACTTTGAAATAGTTGAAGCATAAATTATTAGAATAAAGTCAAATAGACACTGAATTTAAATTTCCTTCATAGTACAACAATAATGCATTGCAAATAAAATAAATTAAAATAAAATCTACAAGGAAATACTTACAACATTTTGGAAAATTACGATTGAAAGAACGCCCCATTAATAATTAGCCAATAAAGTAAAAAAAAAAAAGAAGAAAACACACCCTCATAGACACCATCCATCATATCTTTGACCTACATACGTACTCACTATATATATAATGAATGTGTAGGCGTTTTTTGTTTTTCAAAACTGAACGACGAGGGTGCAAAATTGTCTTCTAAATGTAGTGCAAGTAATGCTGTCAATGAGCAGAAATATCGGTAAAAGTGTTTAACGTTCGAAAAGTATCAGAAAAGTGTATTGCGGGATAGAAAAATATATAATGGATTTATAAGTAAAACTTACTTCAATTTATTTTATAAGCTATTATATATAATATAATTTATTGTATATATAATTTATTATTATATAATTTAAACATTGTTATTTGTTTGACTTAAGAAAACCAAAATTCACTTTTTTACTTTGCTTCCCAAATGGACAGATATATTATATACTATAATTTTCTTTAGCTATTCAACGATATTTGCATATATATTTATCAAATATGTGTTGGGTTCGCTTGGATTTGCATATATGAATGTATAAACAATTTAAAGGAAAATTGACCTAACGAACTTCCATAAAAGTTACACAAACATACCAAAAATTTGCTGAACTCTGTATGCTGATAAGTAAAGTGTCGAAAGTAAGGGGGTTTGAATTTATGTTCCGACTTAAAGGCGCATGTAATTTTACAACCACCAAAACAATCAATAAATTGCTGTCGATGATGGCCGATCATTAAAATATTTTGCCTTGCTGAAATTGTTATCTTACTGACAAGGACACACATTTTCTGTTTATGGCTATTCTATTAGCACAAATAAATATTTACATACGTATATAATAATATATATTTGGATGTCATTCGAGCAAATCAAAATGCTTGAAAATAACGAACATATATAATTAAAAAATTGTTGTGGAAAAATGCGCAAGATGAGAACACGAGCGATAATTGTATAAAACGATAAAAACTTTTCACGTATGTATCACATATGTATGTATATGTACATTATAGCAAAATATTTGCGATTATACTAAATGAAACTATTAAGCCCCACTATAGTTATGTTATGAGGAAACGTAGCGCGTATTCGTATATATTTAAATCAATTGTCGATATGGAATTATCTATAAATGTTTAGAATTAAGTTCAGCAAGTATTGAACGAGTAATGAAAACTACACAAAATGATATATGTATTAATAAACTTTAACGAAGTAAACTTTTACCTAACAAAAGTAAACATATTATATATATATATATATACATATATAAACAGGAGCAATGTAGAGGGCAAACAGTCTATCAAAGTGCGACAAGCTAAATTTATGTAAAAATATACTACAAATAAAATAACTATAAAACTAAAACTGTTTGTTATAATATGTGGAAACGCAATTTTGTTATCTGCAGGTAAGCAGCTTAGCTGTAAATTTGATTGACAGGTGTTTTTCATTAAAGGATTGCAATTAAAATACAGACAAAAGGAACGACAACGAAGACAAAGACAACGCTGTGTCAATAAATTAATGTGAAGATAAATTGGCATTTACTTCAGTCTATATGATAAGCTAATAATTAGATATTTATGACATTTCATTTATTCATTGAATTGTTGCAGCTCACAAAACTCATTGTCGTTGATGAAATAACACGGTAAAAAGCAGCAAACAATATAATTGAAGAATTAAATATACAACAAAAACAATGGCAGAGAAAAAAACAATGTCAGTCAAAAGGTGCATGAACTAAATGCTTGTCATACAATGTTAAAAGCAGTGAAATGGCTGAAAACAACAAAATTTAAATAACTGAAAAGGCAACGAAATGAATAGCGACCATTGAAAAACAGCGACAACAATCCAGCATTTGTTTAAATTCAAGGCAGGCAACAATCATTTACTTACTTTACAGAGGCCAAAACGAGCGAGGAACCGGGTGAGAGGGTACGAAACAAAGGGCTCACTTCAAGTCCTTTCGGCACGCGCACTGCCTGGCCCAGACCAGGCCAGGCCAGACCAGGCCAGCAGAGAAGCAGCAACAGCAAAAAAATGTTGAAATTAAACGAGAAATGGCAAATGCCGCTATCTTCTGAATGTGCGTGTGTGTGTTTGTGTGTGCTGAAGTATGCTTCATAAAGAGCCAAAGTGCAAAGGCAAAAGCGAATGCAGCGACGTCCTTTTGTAAATCAGGCAACATACGGCTCAGCAAAGCAGACTGGCAGTGAAATGGGCGTAATGCTCGTCACCTGCATACTAAGCATCAACCGGAGGCGTCTCACGTACTTTTTTTTTGGATTCTGTTTATTGACTATAAGCCCAGGACTAGCGCAATATGCAAAGTGCGCGGGGGGTGGGGTGGGGTGGCATATCAAAACACGGACAAAAGTAAGAAGAAAAAAAGCTAGAGACGCGCATATAAATTACTGGCAGCTATGTCTCGCTCATAAATTCAAAATGGGGAGGATGTCAACCCTCTGCCAGTATGAAAATGAAATGACGGGCTTTTTGTCTTTTACGCTAAATTACCTTGATTTGATTTGGCCAGGACGTCTTTAGCTCGGTGCGCTCACATTGGGCGGGCTCTGTCAGTGACACTGTCTGTCTTCATTACGGACGGCAACAGCGAAACCAGCCTGGGAAGCAACAAAGGAACTTCACATTGCGCCAGTCCCAGTGTTGTCGCCTTCAATTAGTTGCAGCCACAGGGCACCCAACTTTGCTTCTGACAAGCTAATGCCGAGCACAAGGCTCCATCAGTTGCCTTATTAATTCATAAATACAAATTTTCCTAGGTCGCGGCAAGACGGTTCAAATTTATGTCACTTCATTTTGCGCCAAGTGGAAAAATGGGCGCGTTTTCTTCATTCTCCATCTGCCATTTTGTTAGCCCTTTTTTGAATATTAAGCATACTTTCCAGGCGCCCAAATACCGCATTAATTTACAGCCTACACTCGCGGTCAATGTCAAGATGGGTAATTCCGAACGCCCTTATATGAACTGGGAGGTACACTTTGCCGATATGATGAGCTTAATTTAGGTATTTACATCACCCCGCATTAATTGACATTAAAAACTTTATAATTAAAAAGCCAAAAGCTGTGTGTCTTGTGCCCTTTTGCATTACTCAAAAACTGGCTAAATGGCGGTAAAAATAACAGCTTAAGATGTACCCATGCTGCTTTTCAGATCTGAATAAATTGCTCATAAAAATCGGTCCAGCACCGCTTAAAATTAATTTCTTAAATTGTTTAATTTATTTATTTACTAACTAAATAGCTTTCGCCGAAAAGCTCAGTAGAATAAATCTTGACTTAGAGCTACACAAAACAAACCCAACTGATTAATTAATAGCAACCTCTTCTCGGTCCACTGTGGTAAATATTTAAGGTTAGGCAGTTTTTGCTAATTTATTCGCATGCTTGAATTTATTTTTACTTCCCGTTTTAGTGGCGTCACAAACATTTGCCTTAATTTCACCCTCCCAGCAAACGAATTTCATTGCGTGTGTAACGCACGCACCCCGAAACACATCGCACCGCCAGAATTGGTCAGATATATGTATTTCGTTTTACGAGTCTAGCGCCCGCATCACTTACTATAACACTACGTACAACTCTTATTTGCCGTAAGTTTTAAAGGTCCAAACGTGCTCAATGTACATGTATAAGTATGAATTTGTGCGAGTATGTTGCTCATAAAATAACAGTAAAAGAAAATAATTGCGCATTAGAACTATTTATGTCTCCGACACAATTTGGTTTCCGTAGCGCTCGACTTGAATATTTTTACTCCACACAACGTAGCAGAATTTTCTCTTTATGAAGCCAAAAACTATAATATGAAAAAATATAAAAACTATTAAAATACAATTGAGAAAATTGCAAATTTTAATTATTTTTCAAAGGATTTTACAATTTTATTAAGTAAAACATAAAAAAATCAAATTGTAATTGTTGCCTCCTGTGAGGGTTGAACTCACGGCCTTTGGTTTACGAGACCAACGCTCTACCACTGAGCTAAAGAGGCTTTGAGAGTTCGTCGGCCAAATGAGCAATACAAAATACGACGTGTAGACATTAAAAGTGATGTGTGCATGCAAGACAAAGATAGCAGCATTTTCAAAAGATCGTGTAACATTAGTTTATTTGTTGAAAATCGATTTGCGCAGTCCAAAACTTTTTTTACTTAAAACAAAAATCATGTAAAAAATCACTTATATTTTTAACAAGCAAACGAATTTTGTTGTCATGGGTTAATTTCTAACATAAATTAAGAAAACTATTAACCTTTTAACAAAGTAAAAAATATGCTTTCTGAAATTGCCTCCTGTGAGGGTTGAACTCACGGCCTTTGGTTTACGAGACCAACGCTCTACCACTGAGCTAAAGAGGCGGTGCGAGGAGCGCTTGCCCAATGTCATATACAAAACAACCCAGTGAGTAGTGGCAACTGTTTGGAACACACATCGAGAGAGCGCTTAAGTAAAACAAAACTGGAGAGATAGGCGTGCGCATTGCTGTGTATTTTACTGAACTGCGAAGCATGTACACATGTATGAGAAGAAGAGACACATACAGAGGTATATGTATACATAATATATATACACACTTCTGGAAAAATATCAAACACAATGTTTTAAGTAACAGTTTTTGTATCTTTTCTTATCAGCCATTGACAAAGGGAGAACAACAGCGGTATACAGAATTTCTAATGTCATGATAAGGCTATCGCTTGTGTGTGTGTAACTTTCAAACCACTTTTATGTAGTTAGATAATTTATCCCGATCAAACATATTGAATTTATGAATATACAAAAGTGGGTATGCGTGTGTGTGTGGTAGTTCAAACAGAAAACATTTCATGACCATCAGCTGCTAAAATGTCCACCAGTGTTCTGACGAGCCGTGCTTTGTCCAATGGACGGACCAAGGCAATGCAAATTTTTCTCAAATTCGCTTATAGTCCACACGTCAATCTTGTGCTATGCATCTCACTCTAAGTCCCTCTTTCTCTCTCGCATCTCTGTGCACACTGGCTTTTGTTGGCCTTGGCTTTGTTTCTACTTTAGCACCATGACAAACTCACTTGTCCGACCACACAATTGTTTGAGCGACATGAATGATGGCACCCAGCCCGGTCAACAAACAGATGTGTGAGATATGTGCGTGACAGACAATTCTATTAGTTACAAATTGAACAACCATTCAGTCAGCAGCCAACTAGCTGCGCGACACGCAAACGAGCTATTAACACTCGCTAACTAGTCCCACAAGCCAAAATCAACGGCTAATGGGCCAAAAATGTTGTAGTGCAATTGTTCTTTTTACATGTAGGTACATAAATATTTATGCTACTTCGTATCAGCATTTGAGTGATTTACGCGCACAAATTAATTGCCGATAATTAAGCGATTTACAGTTTTCGCGAAAAGCAGCATTTCTGGGGTACATCCATTCATATTATGGACATCTTAATTAAACGTTACTGGTTAGTATGAATATGTAATTAGAACGCAGCCGCATGTTCATTGATTATCTCATCTTTCTACCTTCTGAGCAGCTGATAAATTAAATTAAGCTGAGGTTACATGTACCACCAACGTGTGGAAAAACAGCGCACAGGGCCAAAAGGCAACACGCATCCAAATCTTAGGGTCAATAAGTTAATCTATCCGCTGTGCTGCTTGCTGTAAGAGTATTAATATAATCGGGCTGCCCCCTTTCAACAGTAGATTATAACTAAACGCTGGGTGTTAGTTAATTGTTTTGTTTTTTTTTTTTTTTTGGTGTTTAGTCCGTTTACTCATGTTGAGTGGAAAATCCCACAAAGAAAAATTTCATTTAGTTGCTTCTAATTCTCAAAGCTCTTAATAAACTGTTTGGACTGGTAACAAATCTCTCTTCAACATTTAGTGGTGCTTAATTGCCAAAACTTTTGTTATTTTCTCCTTACACTTAAAAATTCATTAAATAGTTTTTGACTGAGCAAACTAGACACAATTCAACAGCCAATACAAATATAAAAGTGGTATGCGATATTTATTTCTTTATGTTAGGTCGTAAATTAAAGTGCAGAAATAATCAAAAGTCGGACAAAATAAATTAATCGTCCAACCAATGAGGCCAAAGAAGGCTACAGATTCATCAGGGCGAAAGATATATGTATATATAGTAAATAATGAATAGGCATTTGATAAAAGCTCTGGTATTCACAGATTAACGAAATTACCATAAATAAATGATTTAGGCAACTTTTGAAACAAAAGGTTAAGAGATCCCAGAATCAAGTAAACACTTTAAAGTTGAACTGGGTTTTAATTAAACGATAAACGAAAATTCATTACCAGAATGTCATCAAACATGAAAATCCGTTTAAGTTTTGACAAATTTATGGGTGTTTCAAATATGATACCTATGGGTCCGAGAGCTTTACATGTCGAAATTTTTCTCAATTTTGGCATGATTTTTGACAACAAATTTGACACCCTCAAAATCGGGTTTATTGTTGATTTTTATACTAATTACGACTAACACAATCGATTAAAATCAAAAACTCGCAATTCTAAATTTTGAACAAAAATTTTTAACGAAAACAAGAAAATAGAAAAAAATCTTACTTTCAAAAATGCATTTATCTTAAATGCAGAACTAAACTAGATGACAAAACATGACCAAAATGCCATCAAATATGAAAATCTGTTCAGTTTTGACAAAGTTATGGAAGTTTTAAGTATGGGAGCTATGGATCCGAGAGCTTCACTTGTCAAAATTTTTGCCAATTTGGCATGATTTTTGACAAAAAATTTGGCCCCCTTAGAATCAAAAATGAATAAGGGGGGAGTACATGATATTTTAACAAACAACAAAAAAAAAAAGAAAAATATCTTATTTTCAAAAATGCATAAATTTTAAATGCAGAACTAGTCTAAATGACAAAACCTGATCAAAATGATTTTTAAGGGCGGGACGTTAGGGTGGCATTCTAGTGGGCGTGGCCGGAATGGCAAGATCGCAATTTTTGGGGGAGGTCACCAGCTATCTACATACCAAATTTGGTGGCTCTATCTTTAAAATTGTGGGAAATATTCACCTTTTATCGATTTGCGATTTGAGGTGTACCGACATATTATCGAATTTCCAGCCTCCCAATGGGCGTGGCGCAAACATCTTAACATTTTGTCTGAGGAGAATAACTACAAGTACGTATCCAAAGTTTCAAGTCTCTATCTTCAATAGCGCCAACAAAAAGTTGCGTTCATTCGGTCGGACAGACGAACAGCATGAAATAAAAGTTCTACTTCGTGAACTAGTATATTTATGCAAAGCATGGCAAATGACAGCAACAATAAAAAATACGGCGCATTTAACAGAGGAAGGACACAACGAATGCAGCAGTAATTTAATAATAGAGTGCATCAAAGATAAAAATAGTAAACAAATCATTAAAAGACACCAAGCCACCAAGCCGGTCAGTAAGGCATTTAGTCAGTCAGTCAGTCAGTCAGTCAGTCGGTCAGTTATTATACGCTTTGAGCTCTCCGTTTTTGTATTTGAATAATGAAATTACCATCTATTTTAGCGACCACTTTGTGTGGACTTTTCGCTTTTGTTTGCCGGGCCAACAAGTGAACGGCATAAACAGCATAAAGCACACAACAAACTGCCAGCACAAAGCAAAACAGAGGCGCACCGACGGGGGGCGGGGACAGAGGGACAAAGCCATATGTGGCAGGACATGGATACTGACACTGGCGTTGACGTTGACGTTGACGTCTCGGAAAATAAAATGGCACACCCATTGTCTACTCTGTGAGTGGATGGATGAATGTGGGTGACTGAATTCCTAATTGATCCGATCTATAAAAAGAGTGTTGTCAGAAATAGTGTGAATTTAAAAAAAGACATAACATAATCCATAATTTATATTTAAAGCGGACTCGACCCCATCGACTGAGGGGGGGATTTTTTGTTTGTTTTGTGTATAATAAATTGATTTACATTGTTCCAGTTCGACAGTCTAAAATTGCCATCCTTCATCAAATGGCAACTAGGTAAGTTATTGCCATGTGTTGGCCAAAAGGAAGCTTTTCATGCTAATACGCCTGCTAACGACGATGATAAAGATAAAGTTGACTTGTGTGCCACACACAAATTTATGTATGTATGCCCACAGACGCGAACTGAGGCCTGTCCGCTAACAAATACCGCAAGGACATGCTCATAAATATTAGCGTCGATGACTGTGTGTGTGTGTGTGTGTGTGTGTGTGTGTGTGTGTGTGTGTGTAGTTCCCCAGCATAGCACATACACAATGTACGCAGATGCCCATGCAGCACACAGCTATTGGCATTATTATGAACCTATTGATGGCGGGAGTGGGCGGGGGGCGTGTTGTATTGAGGCTGCATACTTTGTTGGGTTGATAACAAACAGCCGGTCTAATAAATTCGATTAACTGCATGCGAGAGGCTCATATAGTTGATAATTGATTGACCTTCACTGCGCGTAACTTCATTATCAATTTCTTTGTACCTATACTGTAGAATAAGAAGCAAAGTTTTTAACATTATTCATAAAATCAGTTCAATATCAGAATTCATCGGACACGGACGTGCTTGCCGCGAGTCGGCACTAAAAATAAGAATTCAAAAGACAAGTGCTTACATAAGTGGTATAAATTCAGTAGCTTATCCAACACAAAATAACATTGCACAAAATAAAAATCAAAAAAAAAAAAAATACTAAATAACTTTTTGCCAAAGACTTTTTCTAATCAAAGTATTAGAGGCAACACTTTCGTAGTAGAGTGCGTGAAAACAAAGCCAAGTTTATCATATTTTTTTTACCAAAATGGTTGATCCTTCGGACTCCCACATGGTGGGTACCACTAATCAAATCCACTTAAATAATCAATCCATAGGCCGTACACCAAAAATAGTGAAAATCGAAACACCTGGTCCCAAATTCTTAACAATCACACGCATTGACAAAGATAAAGACTTCTCTTATGTTTCACCGTTCTTAATTAAGAGCGTCATTGATTTCACCTGCGGAGGTGAAGTAGAGTTATGCAAAAAAACGCGCATTGGTCGCCTATTAGTTAAAACCAAAAATTGCCAACAAGCAAATCAAATTCTACAATTGAAAACATTTTGCGTTGGAATAAACGTCGACGTTCGAATTCACTCCGCATATGTAAAGGGAGTCATCTACTCAAAGGATCTTCGTGGTATTCCTGAAGTGGAAATTAAAAATAAACTGGCCAATCAGCACGTAGTGGAAGTGCGCAAAATCGTCAGGAATGTCTTCGATATTTATCAGGAGACCGGACTTATTGTAGTGACTATTGAAGCCCCAGTACTACCCAAAATCCTATTGATTGGATACGAGAAGATACCCATCCGTCCCTATATTCCCTTGCCGATGAGATGTCTGAAATGCCTTCGCTTTGGACACATTTTCAGAGAATGCAAGTACATCAATAAAATATGCGCAAATTGTGGAGAAGACGAACACACAGATGTGGATGAAGCATGCAACAAAAGCAGCAACTGCGTCAATTGCCAAAAGTACGGACTTATAAGTAACACTCATCATGCATTGCATAGGAAATGTCCCATATTTGTAAAAAATCAAGAGCTAGAAGCCATTAAAACCCTAAACAATGTGGACAACAAGAGAGCTTGGGAAATATACCAAGAAAGGCATCGTGATGATTGGGATTTATACTCGAACGATAGAAAGAAACACAACCAACAACAACATGTCCCCACAAATAACACAAACCCAACAATTCGAGTCTCTTTTTGCGATCAGGAGATGTAACCACATAAGACACCAAATTCACCTCCCAAAGAAAACGTTAAGACAATTGAAAAAAGTCGAATTCAAATTTGAACCTAAGACCAACAAATTGGCCAACACAAACCCCCTAGATAATAATCTAAACATCACACAGAGCGTGGTCTCCTGGAAGTTGTGCGTGATGTCTCCCGGAACAGTGGTGCAGCAATTTGCACAACCCCCGGGAGACCAAGATCCTTCGGGTACACAATATAATCTGAGTGTGATCTGATCACACTTACTTATTTATTATTCCTCACTTACATATATTTAAAAGTGGTTAATTACTTTAAATGTCCCTTGAAATTATCCAGTGGAATATAAAAAAATTACATAAGATTATTATTAATACTTTAAATAATACACACCCCTTAATATCCCTCTCCAAGAAACCTACATCCAAGACACCAGCAATATATTGTAATAATTAAATTATATAATAATATGGCAATAAACAGATTTGATGGAGTACCTCTGCTAGTCCATAAATCTATCAAACACTTACAAATCGGTGTTAATATCGAATTCCAAGCTATAGCCATTAAAATTAAATCCAAGCTAAGCATTAACATTTTCTCAGCTAACACATCCCTCCAAGCAAAACGCCAACGTTTTATTTTATTTAATCAATTCTTAATCTCAATTGTTGGCACCTCAATTGAACATTCAAATCTCAACATTTCCTCACCTATTAATCTATTCTCCCTCACTCTTCCCTTTTGCTAATTGGCTGTATCTCAAGACTTTTGTGGTAGGATATCCCAATATCCCTTTTCACACCACCCACACCCAATAACTTTAGCGGATTATTTTTTAAACCTATTGCAATACTACAAGCTATTGAAATAATTCAAATAAATAAATTAATTATATGTTCCGACTCATTTGCAGTCATATACATTCAATTATATAAGTAAATAATAGAATGTAACCAAAGACAATATGAAAAGACAATGACAAATAAAATACCCCATGAATATGTTAAAAAAAAAACAAAAACTTTAGCTTTAACAATCTTAAAATAAAATTTAAAGAAAATATATTTATAAATATATATTAATAAATGGAATATCTATGTACACCTAAATGACTTGTTTAATTAATTAAATTTTATTGGCAATGGGCAAATAAAATTAGAGTATTTATATATTGTCTTTTTAACAAAAGCAAACCAAATATACATAAATAAATTGGCAACAATAGAATGAACAACAGTCGGAAGCGGAAATCGGGCGCTTTTGAGCTGGGAACCAATTTATTGGCAAGGTGCAGTCATGAGAAAGCTCGCAAGGGAGGCGAGCTGAACTGTAAATTGTCATTAAGCCACGTGATAAATTAGGGAAAATTAAAGGAGCAGCCGACAAAGGAACAATGACACGAACTTGGCAAAGCGAAACAATTTAATAGTGAATCGGAAATTAAAGGGCAGGATACACACACAATTGCACACGCCCACTGCTGCACCCATAAAGTTATATAATTTATAAGGCAAATCACATACATTTTAAATGTTCCCCAATGAATGTTTTGTTGCTGCTTTAACGGTATTTTGGCGCAGGCAAATAAAAATGTTGGGTAGAAAAAAACAAACCAAAACACCGAAACAAACTTCTGAAACAAACACACAGTCGCGTAGTCATTCAAACGCGTTCCACAGCATATGGGGAATGAGGTTGTCAGCTTTCCTTTCCTTAACGGTTACAAAACTTTTTTATTTTTTATTTATAAAAACTTGTTTAATTTATTAATAATCACACCTGTTAACATTTAATTAATCACGGCAGAATAATGGTTACACAATTAAGCTTGATTAGTTTGTATATTAGAAACATTCTCAATAATACTCAATACCTTCATTTGCGTTGAATGTCCAGAAAGGCTCCATTAAATCGGCAAGGACTCGCTCTATTTATTTGCTATTGAAACCTTGAAACGTTCAACATCCCCATTAAATAACAGACATGAGTTGTTACATACGAATATATATTAATTTAAGCTCAGCTGCTGGCAATCCAACTGTCCAAATCTGGAAACTTTATTTGCCAATTGCAATCTATGAAGCCATTTTACTTATGTATCTTTTCCTTTCATTTCGACTGTATTTTCATTTTGGATTTCAACTCGATTTTTTGCTTTAGCAGGCCACAGACCAGGTTTAAACTAAAGCTGATTTCACCAGTGGCCCATAATGAAATTTCAATGCAAACAAATGAAATCAAATAATCTGTGTACACAAACGGAAAATTAATTTTCGCTACGTTGAATTGAAATTAATTTACAAAATTCAAATAGCAAATCAATTGGGCGTGTAGTGTCGTAGATGGAATTAATTAAAATTGTTTGCTTTTATTGCAGCGATATCCAGATATTTTGTTATTGCAAACGTGTTATACTTAATTGAAATAGCCCGTATTACAAGAAGTAGACTGTTTAATATTTTTGGAAACAAGCCCCTTCATTGAGTTGGAATAAATTTGGTGTAAACGGTCATAAGTAAACTGTCTGGTTGGCCCACATTAACCTCAAGCTATTATTACTCTCATCATACTACATTATTATTAGTACACATTACATTAAATTTAAAGTAAATTTAAAATTATATATGCAGCCTTCAACTTGATTTTACCAGCGAGTTATTTTTATGAGATATTTTTTGTTAAACTTGTTTAAAATTAAAAGTTAAAAATAAAATTATGATGGCAAATAAAAAAAAAATGTTTTGAGAAATACTGCAGAAACTTAATATACATAATTGTTATTATTATTATTTTTTTTCAATGTTATCCCGTTTGGCAATAAAAGCAGTCATAGGAAAGTTTGTTGCTTTATTTAGCCATGAAATGCAGACTTTGGCCTGAAATTTAAGAACGCACGCATTCGAGATATGGCCAATAAATCATTTCATGTATGTTTGTATATGTGCCTGAAAGAAAAATAAAGCGAAAGTTGATACTGTAGCACCTGATGTCGCAATATTCATTTTAACATTGTCCTCCGGGAACAAGCCGAGCATTTGCTCTATCTTTCAATGCTAACATAGTTGATTGTAGCAGAATCAGGACACATCCACAGTGAATGAATTAATATAAATTTATCTTATTAAGTCATTGAATGTTGTCCCGAATTTTTCAATTACTAGCAACAAGGGCAGAATTCCAGGCGATGATGGACAATCAGAAAATAGAGCGTCTGCTTATTGAACAGACCCGGCCAGTTCAAGGTAGCATTCGTTGCATGACCTTTAAATATCCTTTCACATTTGCCACAGGCTCGACATGCCCTCACAGCTTCGAATTTTCTAAAATGACTCGCATTAAGTATAAAAAATGTATTAGGTTTCTGTTATGGCTGCGTTGGAAAACGATCCAAGTTGGGGGGAAATGAGGTCCCCACCCGCATTGTGCGGCTCGAACGGTGCGCAGGTTACCGGCCATGGCGAGAAGTTTATGGCCCTATGAAGCAAAAGGGTAACAAAGTGGAGAAGGGCAGGGCTCTGCATCACTCCCTGTTCTTTTTTCTTGGCCAGTTTCACATTTTGCGTTTTATGACAGCAGCATTAAATCGATAAACTGATTGAGCCGCGCAGATTTCCATTGCTTTGAATTTACTTATTGTGCACAACAATGTTTATGATAGCCGAATCTGTTTGATGCCACCAACAACAGCAATGTCAAAGTATTCAGAACGCTCCGCAATCCCCTGTCCTTATCCAAGCCATTTATGCTTTGTACATAAAAGGCCACTCGGTGCAATAATTAGAATTCAACAGTCATTCAGTTTAGCATAGACACACAGTCAACAGAAGCCAAGTGCTTCTATCCCCATCCCCCATCCCCTATCCCCCATCCCCATCCCTCATCACCATCAACGCTGCAAGAATATAATATTTTCATGGCTTTTAAGTGGTTTTGTACGGACATTTGCGCAGCTGGGCTCCAAGCGCCCAAACTTAAGTGCATAAATAATGTCACTTTCTGAATTTTAATTATTTTGCGGATTCCCAAATTGGAATTATAATAAGAATACTAATTTATTCCTATTGGTATAAATAAAAAAAAATCCAAAATCTTAAAATGACCCAGCGCTAAGCCTACTTGTGCTCGGACAAGTGGAATGAAAATTATTTGCGAAAGAGTCCCAAGTTCTTAGATCAACTTGGATTAGCCCTAAACACTTTAAACCCGACAGTGCGGCAGTTTATGTTTTTTAAGTACGTCTTTCACGTTTTCGGGCCCGCCAGGACAGCTTTACGGCTCTATTGATTTTTCGCTCTACACTTTGGGTGGGCGCCATAATTAAAGCCAACATTTCAGACTCGCAACGGTAATTAATTTTTATTGAGAGTAAAAAAGCCATCTTATTTTTCGTATTTGGCAGTGAAGGTTTTGTATTTTTTTTTTAATTAATTCAACTTTGTAGGCTGTTTAAGGCTCCGCATTTATAAATAGCTTTGTATACTCGTTCGCGAATCGAACAGAGTATATTAGGTTTGGAATTAGAATTTAGAATTGTTGGCATGAAAATCTATATTTATCTGTGTTTTGACATGTAAACCTCTCGAATCCACAGCTCCTAATTTGAGAACTCCCATAACTTTGTCAAAACTGAGCCGTTTTTCATGTTCGATGGCATTTTGGTTCTGGTTTGTTCTCTAGATTGCAAAATAGGCATTATTTTTTATATACGAATAATGCTAATGTTTTTGTGGTTGATTTATACTGTATTGTGCTATCGGTGACACCCGACTGCAACGTTCTTACTTGTTATACTTTAAGCTTAAAATGAAGTTGACTAAAAGCAGATAGATTAACTAAAAGCAGTTTTCTGATTTAACACGCAAGTACTTCAAGATCTTAAATTTTGGCCAGACTGCTCGTTTCTGCTTCCGTTTCCAATTTGTTGGGATTCGATTAAATTTAGTACATAAAAGTCCGCAGATGTTTTCACAAAGTTAAAATAAGGACAACAACATGAATTTGTATCTTATATAATATCATACACAGACACAGATACGTTATCCTTTGCCTTTCAAGGACAAGTTAAATTCATGGGCACCCGGATTGGAAAACATTTCACAAAACTAAATACCAAGTTGGCTGAGCACTTCCAAGTTCGAAGCAACTTTGTTGTTAGATTAAAAGCATTTCAGGCCAAATGGCAAAGTTTTCGTGCTAGAAAGCCACCGCCTCAGTTCGCCAATGGCAATAAAACGGTATTACAGTTGCGGGGCACAATTTTGATTTCACGAACTGGCCAAGAAAACAGACAGCGCCATCTAATGTGTGACAGCAGAAAGAAAGAAAGAAAGAAAGGACACAAAAGTCCATTCAAAACGGTCTTTAAATTAAAGGCTATCTCCGTTTGTCATACAAGCCTTCAATCTGGCAAAATACTTATTTTAACCATAAAAAGTGAAGAGCATTCTTTTAATCTGCTGTGCAATTTAGCTTAAAAGGAACATGGCGTTTCAATTTAATGAATAAACCAGTTTGAGCACATCAAGATTTATGAGATTCCTAGAAGTGCAGACACTTTGACATTCGCTGCAAATACATAAATAAAAAAAACTTTTCGCACCTTCTGCACAAGGGGCAACAACTTTTAACTCATTTGAGCTTTAGAGTCTTCACATAAATATTTCACATTTTGTTCTTTATGCTTTCAAAGTGAATTATCGCGATGCCACCTGAAAATGTTCCGTTAATTGGTTTGATTCCTGACAAAAGTCGAATAATTCAATTGGGAAAAGTTGCTGGCAAGTCATGAAACTTTGCCGCCAGGCTAATTTGCAGTGTCATCGCATTGATGCCAGCTGTGGTGAGATAATGTGAAATAACAAGTAGCGGCAAAATTTAAATCTGTGGAGTCCTGTAAGTCCTGTGGAACATTTGCATGCTGAGCAGAATCATTTAGCCACGTTGACTGGCTTATGAATAGACACTTGTAGGTCTTTTATAGTTGAGTTATAATGTTGTTTAATGATGAATCAAAATTAAATTCGTTATTTGTATCTTTGTTCTGTAAAGGAAGACGTAAGGTCAAGCTAAATGTTTTTATACAATATTTCCAGTTCATAAATACAAAGAGGCAATTTCGACAGCTCTCTATACTAAGTATATTATATAAAGAACAACAAATGAAAAAGAAAGAAAGAAAATTTCTGAAAACGAAAAAAATATATAAATAAATAAAATAAAAATAAAGAAATAAAATAATAACGAAAGCTAATCCACTTAAATGTGAAGACGACAAATAAATTCGTATAAATTCGGTCCACAACTTGGTTAGAAAATTGGCAAATGATTTGAGCTCTTGGTCAAGTTGAGCCTTTTACTATACCGAAAAAGCAACCAAACAAATGGAATTTTATGTACATCGGATACTCCAGTGGCAGCCAGGGCTAAATGAAGTGCAAACTGTCAAAATCCCAAACAAATGTTTAAATCCCATAAGGACACTTGGAAACAGAGCAAAATAAATTTCTGCGCAATTTTTTAAATGGTCGCCATCGAAGCTTAAAGCTAAGAATGTGCTCCAATATACATACATATGTATGTGTATGTATGTGGCCATAACGTATTGTCTGACATAAGCCCCTCGGACCTAAGGTCATCCATTTGTGGGCCCGGTCAGCACACACAGTTTTCGGGGCCAACTAACTGGTTAAAGCTGGCTCTGAAAATTTAAGTGTAAATTGCACAATAGAAATAACAGCGAAGGTCGTTGACAAAGGCAGGAGAAATGATTCGCCCACAAAGACTTCGGCCGGAGCCATAGCATCCAAAAACAAAAGTCGAAATTTCGCATTTGCAACGCTGCTAGGACCTCATAGAGATTTCGACATCTCCAAACTTGTATTCCATTGTGCGTATCTGTTTTGCACGTGCTCAAGCAACTTTTTGCTAATGCAATAAAAGGTAAGGCGGTAAGCCGACTTGCAAAAAGGATACGCATTGTAAAAAGCGCATAAAATGTTCCAAAGACACAACCAACAAGTATGCAGAGAGTAGACAAAGGTATCACACAAACCAAACTTAACTTGGCTGTGAAAAGAAAACAAAAAGAAAACGAAAAGAAAAATGAAAGCGAAAATGAAGCCGACTGGATGGGCTGTAAATAGAAAAGTTTCCGTTTTTTGCACAGGTGCCAATGGAAGGGGCAGCGGGAGAAACGCAGGGAGTGGAGTCTGTATGTGGAGCCGAGCGTGTTGAAGCACTCGTATCCGTCCATTGGAGCTCATGTCATGTTGTGCCTTATCTTTATGTTCGAATTAACCCGGCACATAAATAAACGAAATTGGATTTCTGCAATTTTTTGCGCCAGGTACTCGATAATGTGCCGTGTGACAATGGGTTTGGGTAGCGTTTTTACATAAGCAATAATTTTTACAAAAGCGATTTCTTATTTTGTTTCAAATATTTGATATTACTTTTAATTGAATGTTCTCTTGATAGGCAGCCAAGTTCCCTTTTTGGAGTCGAGATGCCAAGTTGGAGGCGTGCAAAATGCGCATTTAACTGTTGTAAACAAACTTAGTGCTGCGGGCTTTTACAAACACAAACACACACACACACACATACACACACACACATTGAAATACTTGAGTCAGGATGAAAAGCGAAAATGCTGATTTTATTTAGTGCACACATTGTCACATGATAATCAAGCGATGTGTGCTATAACACAGCTCCCACACAAACACACACACACTCACACACACACACACACACACACGCGTACACATTCACACAAGCACAAGCAATAAACAGACAGCTTACATTTTCATAAAGTTTTTGGCAAGAGTCTTAAGAAGCCGCAGGGCAGAAGTGTTTTTGCGGATAGTTCTCGAGCTGCCCCAAAAAATAGATTTGTCGGGCTGGAAATCTTTTCTTTTCTTAATTGAACAAAAAGGAACATTTTAAAAAGGGCTTTGAAATCGAAAGCTTTTATCCCGATAGACAGACAGAACAAAGAACAGGCCTAAATTAAATTGGCCAGTCAGGAGATTATTTATTGTGGCAACTAAGCCGTTACATTTCCATAAATGAAATACATATAGAAAATGTGACTGTCGAAAGTTTACAACTGTCACATAAAAATATATGTCTGCATGTAAGCCAGACAAACGATTTATCCTGAATAGACGCAGCTCTTGTTGACGCTTGTAAGCAATTGAAAAAAACAACTGAAAATCACGCACTCAGAGACACGCAACAAAGGAACAGTTTAAAGGGCTATTATGCAGCAGAGAGAGCGAGAGAGAGAGAGAGAGAGAGAGAGAGAGAGAGAGAGAGAGAGCGAGAGAGAGGAACGTCTGAAATCTCAACAATGCTGACTGCTAATTGCCTAAATCAATGCCACATGTTCTCGACAGGACCAACAGCCAATTTGCAGTCACTTTTGATCTGTCTGTCCGTCCGTTTTCATCAGCCGTCGTACTGTTAATTGCAGCTTGTCTTGTCGACAACATGTGCGTAATTTGGCTGAGCGCCCGACAAGATAAACGCTAGGATACTTGAGTGCTGAAGGATCGGCTCAGTGCAGTTTGTTGCATTTTTAATCAATGCCTCCTCCTGCAGCTCCACCGCCACCCACGGCCTCCTCGACGTGCAACGCGCGCTCGTTGCATGAATAAATTACAGCTATTTCGTGGCATATTTTTACCCGGCGATTTATTACAAAGTCGCAGCGCCTTTGGCTTGTGGCTCCTGCTGGCGATGATGTTGATTATACGCCTCCCATTTCGCCGCTGCCAAAGATTGTTGCATATTCCATTTTGGCTAAGTGCTGGGGCCTCCATGCAAACAAATCAAATCAGATTCGAAACGTGTGCCGGCGGGTCGTGCCTTTGGCTTTTACGGCCTCGCCTCCATTTATTTAAATTCAATTTTATATTAGAGGCACTCACTCGAGACTTTATTGGCGTAGAATGGCTTACAAAGTGAATTGAAGGCGCCTATAAAAAATGCCGATTTGTAGAAGCCACGTCCATCGAGTTGGAGCTAATTCAGTTCGACATATTGATTCGGAGGTGTCTTGAGGTATTTTATTTTTTTTTATACGAAATCCACTTGCCTTTCGTTTGACATTTAATTGCAATAAGAAATATAAGTCGGACTCGGTGTTGTCAGATTTAAATTGTGGAATGTACTTTTGAGAGGGTATACTTAATAATTGATAATTATATATAATTTTAAAAACTAATTTTTTTAAAATGCCCAATTAAATTTAATTAAAAATAATTTACAAAATGTAACTTTATAAATAAAATAGGCTTTTCAAACTTGCTTTTATGCTTGAATTGGTACTTAATTAATAGGCATAAAGAGGAACGGAAAACATGGCAACGGTGGAGCAATCAAGGACACTCGACCAGGAAGTACTCTCTTCTCAAATTTATAATTATACAGAAAGCATACGAGCACTATAAATACACTTATATATGTTTGCTTTCAGATGTATTTGTGATTTGTAAATTATAATGCCAAAAATCATCTGAAGGACAAGCCAATATCGTAGTCATCAAGGTGGAAGAGTATTTCACTTGACTAGTCGAAATTTTACAAATTGCAAGGCTTTTTCATTAGAAGCCAAACCAGGAATTCTGTTTATAGCGAGCATTTGCTCGGCTGGTTGCGGTTTTCAGTTCAGTTTCAGCATTGCCCAGTTGCCGGTGGTGGTTTTGGTCGAGTCGGTGGCTAATTGCAAATGCTTTTGCATGCTATTTGTGGGTTTTTACCGTAGGCACAAAGCAACTGCGATGCTGCATAACGATACAATAATTACGTCCTCTCTGCTGTTATCTGGGCCCTGATTTGGCAACTATCATAAAGACTAAAGAGACTTTATTGAAAGCCCCGATTAAGCGTAATGTGATTTCTTTACTGAGTGTCAGTGCTGCTGTTAATGGCTAAAATTATCCACCAGCTATTTAAACTCTGATTGATTTTTAGATAATTACGACAGGCACAGAAGCATTTTTGACTTTGCTGCTAAATTGCGATGTTTTTCCTGTATACCCTAACTAATTTACTACAAAATACAGCTAACACATTTTTCAAATTAGCGATATATTATATATTAATACCCATAGTGTCACTAGGGTCTTGGCTTCTCTTAATTTGGCCAATGCATTTCCATTTTCTCATTATCGAGAGCATCGTTAGCATTGTAGGGATTTGTATTATTTATGATTTACCTCCTGTTTCGTTCGCTTTCTTAATGCAGCTCGTGGAATTTATTAAGCCACCGAAGCAAATAATGTCTGGTATTATTGCTTGGCCTTAAAGTGTTTTATATTATATTTTAAAGTGATTGTGCTAATTCAACACCGAACTTATCCACAGGCTATAAACTCATTTAAGTAGTATTACTGTCATTATCCGATTTTTATTTTACCTACATTAGTTGCTTAATATTAGTTATCAAGAACACAATAGTTGTTAATGGTCGTTTAGATTTAGTTAAATCTGCTGAATAGTTTCGAATTGTATGAATGGTAAGAATAGACAAGAATACTTATCCTTAATGATTCTTTTAGTATGCGAACTTCTGTGCTATTCCGGAAATCCGTATATCTTCACGTTACCCACATCTCGTCGCCTATCGCCAATCGTTTCCTTTTCGTCACAGGCATATGCCAGCAAATACTGCTTGGGATGCCACGCTACCGTGAACGTGGATGCGTCCACATGAATATCGGTGACTCGCTCGCCCGTCTCTGTGTAGGCAATGTCTATGACCAGATCCTCGCTGGCAGAGGCTATTAGCCGCTCATCGTGGCTAAAAGATATGGTACGTACGGGCCATTCCAGGCGGCTGATCATACGCAAACAGGCCAGCTCGTTGGCATCCCAGAGTGAAACTTGAGCATCCGCTGATCCCGTCGCAAAGTATTTGCCTGCAGAAAAAAAACGCATTGTACAAGGCTTGTTTTATAAAGTGGAACGTGAATGTCGAATACCTGTGGGCCCGAATTCGATGCATATGCAATTGGCGGGATGTGCCTTCAGCGTCATTTGGTGCTCCAGGCTGGGATAGTTAAGCACGTGCATGCAGCCCATGCCATTCGTCAAAAAGAACAAGTCGTTCGTGTTGTTCCACGAGATCTCGTTGACCTCGAAGCTAAACGGCTCCTCCACGCGTATTTTGTTGGTGCGCGTGTCAATGAATGTAATCAAATCCTCCTTGTTGCCGACAGCAATTGTCTTGCCATCCGGTGACCAGGCGATATTTATGTTTTCGCCCTTGGTGTTTGTGACTGAAACACATTTGCCAACTCGTATATCCCAAATGCGCACTGTCTTGTCCCCGCTAGCTGTGCTGAACTGGTCCGGATTCGATTTGTGCCAACACAATTGGTCCACGGACGCAGTGTGGCCGCGGAATACGTTGCTTTTGACGAAGCGATCCCGCTCCAAGGAGTACACAGCGACTGTCTTGTCAAATGAACCAGAGGCCAGGTGGCAACCATTGGCGTTCCAGCATACAGAATGAACCTACGGCATGATAAAACCAAAAAACGAAATTGAGTTAACAAAATGCCAGCAACAGACAACATTTGTTTTTCTTTGCAATTAAGTACCTTCGACATGTGCGGCCGCTGCTCACGTATTTTGCTATGAGTTCGAAAGTGCGACTTTAGGTCGTCGAATATTTCCTCAGTGCGAATCATAATAGTAGCTTTTTTAATTTGCGGCAATTTTACAATCTAAACAAAAGCAAACTCAAACAATTTGTGCCAGTGCTGTCAGCTGTTGCACACCGGCATTGCAGTGTTGGAAAACGTCAAGTTTACTGAATTTCAATTTTAAATCAATTCTGTTATCAGTTGGTCTCAGCCAATGGCGCTTTAATTAGTGCAAGGTTATAGAAATCCCATAAATAGAGCAACAGAATTGAAAATCAGTTCATTCAAAGTCGCACAGAAAAAAAACATGCGTATTCAATTTACATATTTTATCATCTGCTTGTGCATGGCATCAGTTTCCATCGGCGGAAGAACGTTGTTTGATCAACGACTTCAAAGTATCAGGCATTACAATCCTGCAGGACCTGCTTCCTATCAAGGCTACTTCGATCCAAGCTATGGACAGCATCAGAGATCCAGAGCTAGAGTGCAGGAACATCAGCGCTCGTACAAGGATATTTGCCGAATGGTTAACACGAATGGTTTCACCAATCCTGGCGGTATTCCTCGCTGTCCTTACTAGAAAAATCGATCACTATTTGTATTTATTGAAAAATAATATGGCGTGACTTTAAATAAATATTTCTTGCTATTCCGCTTAAATACGTGCCTATAATTCTTAAATTAACAAAGCATTTTACACACATTATGGACATCATAAACCTATTAGTTTTATAAACTACTTAAAATTTTCCAACTATTAGTTGGTTGACATGCAGACCTTGTGATTATTCTAGAACAGACGCTTTTGTACAATGTAAAACACACAAGCAAGGAACAGGCAAAACGCAAAGAAGAGAAGCATCTTGTCGGTGCACTCGCGCCGGCCATATTTCTTCAGCAGTTTGCCAGACTGGGTGATGCTGCCGGCAGTGTGGTGAAGTTCATCGTTGGTGGCCTCAACGTTCTGCGAGGAGGCGACAAGGGTCTCCAGTGTGACCGCGCTCTTTTGCGTTGTTTCCGAGAGATGCCGCGATATGGCCAGCATTTTCTCTGTCACGTCGTTCTCCTGCGACACAAGACTGCCCCGATTGTGGCGCGCACTCGTCGTTGTACGTTGTCTCAGGTCACTCTCTCCCGTGATGGCCATAAGCTCCTCACGATTGGCTTTCTCGATCTCCAGCATGGTCGAGACGTTGGCCTTGCGGAATGCTTGTAAAGTTTTGGAGAATTGCTCCCGATGGGTGTCCACTTCTGTTGCTAATGATGGGTCAGCCATGTCACGAGCCCAATCGTCCAGCCGTTCAATGTTTTTTCGAATTGCCGACAATTTGGCACGCCCTGCCTCATTGAGTTCCTCCAGTTCGCCAATGGACGACCTACTGTTCAGTATGTCCTGGAATTAGGAATTTGTACATGAGGTATATGCATGTATTATTTTCGAGTCCACCACTTACCTGTATAATAGCCTTCGCTTGCAGATTATTATCAATTAGATCTTGCCGAATAGACTGAAGCGTGAATTTATCCTTGTCCATGGCGACTGCAGTTAGTTTTCCACTTGTATTCCTCTAGTGGCCAATATATTGTTTTGATGTGACGTGTAGCATATCGATAACTGCTAAATGTCGTTTCGTTTTCCAGCACTTGTTTTCCCCACACAAAGTGCGATAGCTGCTGACAGCTGTCTTTCGATACAATTTAATTTTTCTGTGGCCGCCTGAATTTCATCTGCTAAATTGCGTTTTTAAATTCTTGATTGAATTACACGATGTCCAGTGTTTGGAATATTTCCGTTTCTGATTCAGTGTCGCCTCCGGTAAGTGCTCTCCCTATGCTCGTAATAGAGTCCCTACAAATGCAGAGTCCTTGCAGCCATCTGCAAGTAGTTCCAACGATAGATACCACTCTCCCATATTCGGACTAATGGACAATTCAAGCACCAACAGCAACAGTAGCTCAAATGCGGACAATGCTGATTTGGCAACAACTCGGACAGCCAATGAAATGATGCCTCGAACAATGGATTTGACCAACGACGGCTGGCAGATTGGAAACCACGAATCACTTCATAATGATGACATTGAAGCCGAAATAGCCAGCAGTCAGTGAATTCATATTAATATATTTACACATGAAATGATTTTATAACTGCTGGCGCATATTTCAGTTCGTCTTTTCTGTGAGAACGTGGAAAATAACTTGGCCGAAGTTGGCTTGAGGCCAGGAGGAGCCAGTTCGACACCAAGAATCGTAGATGCTCGACGCAGTGTTCCAGTAAATAACACAGGTAAGTCTCAGGCATCATACTATGTAGAATCGCTGAAATGATTTTTCCTTTGCAGACCAATCGGTAGATTTGATTGATCTTTCAAATGTTGAATTTAATTTTCCTCGGTCTGCAAGAGGTCGCGCTCCAGATACTATAATTGATCTATGCACACCTGAGCCCAGACGTCACCTCCCAACGTTTATTAATTTAGCGGATTCATTCGAAGAACCTTCACGGATCAATCGGCGGCTCCCATTAAACAGCTCTGACAACCAAGGGACATTGGTGGAACACACTTCCGGGTTTTGTCCCTCCTCGCCTAAGCGAGAACGTGTTGAAATAAATGATTCATGTGATGGGACGTACAAGTGTCCGGTTTGCCTAGACAGTGTGCGCAGACGTGAGCCCTCCTCGACCAAATGCGGCCACGTATTCTGCAAAAGCTGCATCGAAGCTGCCGTCCAGTCGACTCGCAAGTGTCCCCTTTGTAACAAGAGAATGACCCGGCGTTCAATATTTCGTATTTATCTTTAAGTCAGCTTTATAGTCTGTTTATGAATTCATTTATTGAACTTGTTTTGCATTTTATCATTTCATTTTATTTTAGTTAACAATCGCATCCTCAAGTATTTAATTAATGTGATAGTAAAACAAAATAAAAAAGAACCTACGATATTTATAGAAAATAATAAAAGCTTAAAATAAAACAACAAAACTCTTTCATACACAATAAATTTCAGCAGTAAATAGTTAAAATAATTTGACAGATTTTATTGCTCATGAAAATGAAATATTAAAATAAGTACTATACTATGAAACTTAAAGTTAAAAGTGATATTCGTTGCAGCAATTAAAACTATAGTTCATCCTTGGGACCGCCTATGCGTTTCATTGTGGAATCTGCCTTTACATCGTATTTAATCAGTTTTCCGTAACGTTTTAAAAGCCTGCGCCAGTAACATCTGATGTCCTGCATACGCAGGTGCTGCGAAATGAAGTCGTGACCACGCTGAGCTATTTCGTGCGCTAGGTTGTCATTGTTTTTAAAGAACTCTAGCAATTCTTCGTACTCCTCTTGACTGGGATAGCTATGCAGTGGCACGTAGTGCACCCAAGGCTTCAGCTGATGGTAAAAAAACTCCTGCCACTCGTCACCCACATGGATAACCAGTGATTTACACAGGAAAAGGTGCTTTAGACGAAAACTTGCAGCCACGCCGCGAAAATTAAATAAAAACTTGTATCTGCAGTGGTCCTCGAAGGAAACTTCACTTGCTGGTGGAGCATCAAGAGTGTCTTTGGGTGATTTCCAGGCTTGATTCTTGGTGTATTGTGCCTCCACAAGGTGCGGCTTGTGCCTTGAAAGCAAAATCAACGAGTCCCGCTCATCGGAGGTGCGCGAGCCGCGAAAGAAGCCAAGCTCTTGTTTCTTATGCCAGGGAATAGTTGAAGTCCGTTTTTCCAGCTTTTCGCGCATTAAATCCCACCGTCCAATGCCAGTGGGATGCAATTTGGTAGCAGGTCCACCTGCCCAAAACGTCCAGGCGGGGTACATAATGTCCCGATATTCGTTCGTCTTCGAAAACGAAAAAACCGGACCATCGTGATTCCAGTTGGAATGCAGCTGCGGATAATCACGAGTATTGATCACAAGGTCCATGTTGGGCAACTCGGGCAGCAGCTGCAATAGAAAGTGCTCAATGCCCTGGCAGCGAGCGGGAAACATGCAACTTTCCTCGCGGTACAGCTGCTTCTCATAGATTTTGTACCGCGTGCCGTACTTGCCAGCTCCCTCAATCATTTTCCGTGTGAAACCTGTTGATTTATAGGGTGCCAGATCGCGTTTGATGCCCGCGGCGTAGCAAGTGCAATTGACGTCATTTGCATCAGAGCTGCATGGCTCATAGCTGGCCAAAGCCTTTTGTATGCTATGATGTATTTTACTTAGCCCTGAAAGATATTCAAATAGCATAAATTTGTTATTAAGTACTGTTAATTTACATACTTTCATCCTGATTTAAGTCGATTGCGTCCGCTCCACGGCAATTTGAATGCTCTTCAGTGGTACACTGCGTCTCAAGCGTCCCATAGATTGTCTTGAGTGTTAAGTTTATAAGTAATGTAATTAATAAAACATTATTAATCATTCTTCGAATAAACAATTGGCCTGCCGCTTTGCAAAAAGTTATCGATTTCTGTGCACTCTATTTCCATCGCAAGAAAACAGAAGTGAACGTTCTGTGCCACACAACTGTTACTCATGTTGGCTGAGCGTATGCTGAATTTTGAGTAGTTGCCCATTGCAAGCATGGGCTATGAGTATGGAGATAGCAGTCTGGTCACACTTGTTTGGTAACAGCTACCAGCTAATAGAGTTGCTTTGCAGCACTCGAAGAGTGTGTGCACACTGGCTGCGACAAAACTAAAAGAAACCAACACAACGTCGAAAGTTTCCGTATTAAAATTAGTTTTACACGCCAAATTACGGACGACAAAATCCGATAAAACGACTTTTCCTTTTTGCGATCGCTCAATTATACGTGTGGAATAAAATCCAATCGAAAACACGTAAAACGAACCAAGCGCGGGTGTACGTACATCATTCCATTGTCCATAATTTACACACAATTTTGCAACAACAAAATGAAGCGAATCGAAGATTAAAGAGCAACCAAAGTTGACATAACTGCAAACACATACATATATATGAGCAGTGATTCAATGGTAAATTATTGAACAGCGGGAGCAGGAGAAAAGAAACAAAAAAAAAAAACAAAAAACGTAATTTTGGCAACGAAAGTTGTATGTGCCCCTTCACAACTCCCACGAAACGTTCCACATTGGAAAACTGCAATAGGAGTGGAGTGGAATTTGCAGCCAGGTGGAATACGAAGGCGTTGTCGTCAGGGCGCGCAGCAACAGCGGAGCAGCACGCCAGATGTTTGCTGAGATAATTGCCTAATACAATTCAATGCAAAAGAGGTAATTACATATAGCAACCTGTAGGTGCACCTCTTTCTATCTGCATACACAAACACACACATGCATGTGTATGTTTGTTTGTATTGTAAGCTTAACTTAATTTTAGGCGCTAATTGATTTATGCCAGGCTTTGGATTTTGTTTTACTTTATTTATTATTAGTTATGGAAAGCGATATTCGAGCTTTCATATTTCGATCGTCAGGCAAAACTAAAGGGGAGAAACGCCAGTTGGTCGTTGATTCGTTTGTTGCTGTTGCTGCTGCGATTTAATTTAACTCGCTCCCGCATTCGGTTCGCTTTGAGCTCAGCTTCCGTTCCGCTTTGTTTCGTTTGTTCGTATTTGCGCTCAGTTTCAGTTTGATTTCTCATGCGCATTTTGGTTTGTTTCCCATTTGTTTTTATCACGTCTCTGTTTATCTCTTTTCCACTTTCAAAGTGCGCGAAGTTTTTCAAATCTGATATTTCCACTCCCTCAAAAAATCAGTTTTCGTATCATTATTTTTTCTTGTATGCATATCGCACATAAATATGTGTGCAAGTGCAAATGCAATAGGAAATGCATATTATTGTTTTATCAGCATGCCCCTTAGTTACCTGCTCAATTGAGGTACACAGTCCGAGTCAGTGTGAATGAAGATTCGATGTTGTGATTGTAAATAGATACATATTTATCGGGCCAATCTATCTGATAGCTAAAGACAGTTTGAGGCAACGACTGATTAATGCATAAGTACTCCTATATGTTTATTATTGCTTGTTGTTTATTGAGAGCTATTAGCTATTAGCTATTATCCGCAGTCGTGCAGTCTGATAATGCGAGAACTCCCGTGAATGGGCTGTGACTCAGAACGGCGACAAGTTTAGGTTCCTGCCCCAACTGCCACACCACCTAACCACCTCAATTGCCACAATTTAAGAATATTGTATCTACCCGATGTGGCTGCAACATGAGAATACATAAATGTAAAACAAGTACAAAGCAACCCCTGACTCCAAACCAACTATGCCCCACACCAGAGGCAACTAAGAAATGCTTTTGTGCTATGGGCCTGCGCATTGGAAATGCTTTGCATTTGGTGTCTATTGACAGTGAATATTTCGTCGGGTCTAAGTTGCATTTGATCAGTATAAGTATAAGTATCATATCATAAAACTAGCAGACGCTATTTTTATTAACAACAATGTATTTCCGTCAAGTACACTTGCACCTATATATCTGATCATTCACATAAACATACGTGCATATAAATATGCTCTCTCGTAATATTGCCATTCAGGTACTCTCTATGGCGCTTATCAGGTAGTCTGGCGGTGTGTCATCCAAAGACTGCTCCAATTTAACTGTTTCAGTGCATGCACTCCCTCAGTGGGTGACTAACAAGACTCTGCCCGCTCTCTTTCAATTTCCCGTTGCTTATGCTTATGCTTTTACATATGTACATACATACATATGTTGGTCAACTTATGCGACTGGAAGACGTTGACTGAGAGGCAACGCCACTGTCGACGTCTCTGCCCATGTTGTGGCAGCACCGTGGAACGAGAGAGTGCGAGCACGAGCGCCCCGATGAGTTACAAAGCAACGGCACACACTGACGGTTGCTCGTCGCCCGTTTGTTGGGTTTGTTCGTTCGTTCGGTCGCTCGGTGCTTTCGTTCGATTTATTTTATTTAAAAAATCGTAAAAGATTTATGTTCAACTGTTACAAACAAAAAGCGCTTGCACAAATTATATAATGAAAATATATTTTATATGATTTGCTTCTATTTTTATTGATAAATCGATAAGTGTATACAGTGTATAAGGCGCGCTCTGCGGAACTCACCACGTCCGCTATCCCCCACCCCACCCTAACCAAACGTTTGCTCTCTGAGCGAGTTGAGAAATTCATTTCCAGTGCGTAGTGCAGTTCACATTAATGTAATCTAAGGCAAGTGCCAAAGAAACTCGTGTGGCACATCGATTAATTTACAAGTGTTCAACTTTTTCATTGAATATATAATAAACATATATTAATATTTGCATACCGTTTTGAAATCATCTCTTTGTCGATGGAAACTCGGATATAAATACATATAACAAAAGCCAGGTGCGTTGCAAAGTGTTGTTCGTATTGGAATTTATTTGTTCACGTTATAGTTGTTTTTTTTGTAAGTGCGTTTGCAGCTGTGCCTGGAAATCTAATCTATAAGGAGATTACAATAATTTTTGATTATAACTATGTGCAGCCAAAAAGTTGGCGTTTGTTTTGAAAAATCGATTTTTCTCATTATTAAATATGTGTGTGCGCTCTCTTGCCCTTTCTTTTTCTCTCTCGCTCATGCTCTCTCGCACCCCCTCACAAACCAGCTGTTTTGTGTGCATAGTCACCAGTTTTTGATTAGTGTAAAATAAAAATATATCGCTGAAACAAATTCATTGATTTTTGTCAATATTTTCAATTTTGTGTTCATTAGTATTGGCAAAGACTTCGTTACGACTGTAAAATTATATATGTAATGGCAAAAGAACTTTATACTGTCACGAAAATCGGTTTTGGCACAAGGTGATGCTAAATATGGTCGCACCTTTGCTGACGCCGGAACAATAAGCAAAGTACATAATTGAATAGCGAAATGAATTTCTTTATATATTGCTTGCCAAAGTTAAATGTAAAGTATTTATACTTGAATATACGAGCCATATATGAGCTGGTAGAGGCATCATCAACGCCGACACACATGTGTGTGCGAGAGTTGGCGCAACAGAATTAAAACTCAATTCCCCTCAAATAAATTGACACTTTTTAGTGCAGGTTGCTTACAATTATTGTTAATCAGCAGTACCATTATTCTGTGTATTCAAGGACTTTTATTATTCTTTAAGTTGTTGTCTTTCTGTTTCATATATATACACATATGCACAACATTCAGCATTAGTTCATTCCCGTAGGAACCACTTACTTACCACTCGAAAAAAGAAAGAAAAACTTCTGTTTGTTGATGCCCATTAAAATAAACGTAAAACATTCCAAAATTGAGGTCAAAAATGTGTAAGTCAAATAAGATATAATGTGTAATGCCAAGCCAACAGCCATATATGTAGCTAGGCGGTGAAGCACTCCGGCAGTCTCAAGATCAAGAAAACAAGCGACGGAAACCAGTCGGGGATCATTAGAATATGTGCAGGGGGGAACAAAATTGGGTCATTTGCTTTTAAAAACATATAGAGTTGTCGGTATGTTTGATTTATTGGAGGATTTGTATAGTTGATTTATCAAATCGCATTACGTTGTCAACTTCGGGGACCAGTTTATTTTTGTATACTGCACTTTCCAGACATGGAGGGCTCCATTGTTTTGTGTTTCTTGTGAGTCAGGTGCTGCCACATTCAATTGAATGCATTTTGGCTTCTTTTTTATTGCTTTTCTCACTAATTAAACGCATTAAAAATATGTGAAGAAAGAATAATGAAATGTTAACATACTACTTAATTACTTAAATAGACTTATTGTGTATCGAGCCAATGAGAATTGCACTCGAAGTACCTGTCAAATTGATGAATCGACTGAATTATAAATCTCAACTGGATTCGAGGAAAAGCGATCTCTGGTTTTGTTATTATTCTCACTGTTTATTGTTTATTGTTATGGTTGCTTTTCTATTTTAATATGAATCACACACTCTGCTGATTGTATAAATATTTTGCTTCCATATTGTGTTATTATATGCGTAATATTATACTGTGCAAGCAAAGTTCTTTGATGTGAAGAAAACTCAGTTACAAACACACTGTTCTATTTATAAAATATACATATTCATATAAATATGCAGATATGTGATATGATGTGTTTATTATATTCTAATAAAGTTGAAATCGATCGCAGCCGTTTTAAATGAATTATTTTTCCTACAAAAATACAAATTTCACTTCACTGTAAACCAAGCAACTGTTACTGAAAACGAATATAATCAAATTTATAACAGATGTCAATCCGAATGAACGCAGATTAAATTAATTTAAAAATGATAAAAAACCGAATCAAAAAATCTTGTTAATTATCGATGTGTTGCTATATCAAAAACAGATTATCGAGTTCAAATTAACTGTTTACATCTTTTAAGACCACTTACGTAACAATTCTTATTATATTGAGAAGTTGTACAGGAGTCGGGATGCATTCTCCTTTTTCGCATCTAATATTTACCTAAGCGGAAATACGCACTCAAAAACCCATACATTTCATAGTTCTACAAGTAATCGATTGACAGTTGAAGGCCAACAACGACCCACATACGCAGTCTCTTTGTATCTATATATACAGACAAGTACGTACATGTGCAAGTATATAATATATATGTATATATACGTACATATATGTATTTATGTGTGCACATCTGGCCATATTGTTTTTCTGCTTTTGCATCTTGGCGTGTTGCGTGTTTAAGTGCTTAATTCTGCTTTGAAACTGAGTCTTATGTCACGCTTAACTGCTTCGATTGGCGCTGATACACACATCTAAATTTGTGTGTGTGTGTGTGTGGGCCCCTCCTATTTATAGAAATTTCATGTTCTTGCTGTTCTTTATTGCGTTGCCCTTATCTTAAACTCAAAGTAGCTTATCCGGCCCTACAAAGTTTATATTTATGCATTATACTGAATCTTAACCAAAATTTACAAAACATTCATTTTCTCGTATGAGGTATACGTTAGTCGAGCATGCTCAGGTTGAACTCCTCGAAGTATTTTGTTTCTTGATCCACGCTTCACACTTGAAATCCAAGTGCAAACTAGAAAACTAGACACTTGTTGCCGTTGTTCATTTGGGTGCCCGGCGCGCATCCGAACTCGCGTCCAAACTCCTCCGAATTGCTCAATGGCCCGTTTACGTCCCAGCGCTGTGGTGTGTGCTGCATCAGCGGCAGTGCATCGGAAGCCAGTTTCTCGCCTGGCTTCGCCCAGCAGTGGGTCTGGGCAAAGTATATGAAGAAGAGCTGTGTGTTGGTGAAGTTCACATCGGGGAGTGTCTCTCGATAGAGCAGAGGCTTCAACTTGTGATCGACCAGTTCCAGCCAGGCCAAGTATGCATTGAACGCCACATTGAGGGCACCGCCTTCGACAATGATCTCCCTCAGTCGCGTTGCATTGCGGAACTCGTCCGGCTGATCCGACAAATAGTTGCTGTACTGGGCACGATGGCACTCGCTAGCATTCCGGTAACCGGCCATGGATAGCTCGTTCCAGGGCGCCGTCGCCTGGGGCTGTCTGTTCCAACCCTCGTCGTCGAAGGCCTGCAGCAGTGCGCTGGCCAGCCGATGTCCCAGCAATGCATATTTCAGTGCTTTCGGATAGAAGTAACTGTAGTAGGGTTCCTGCATCAAGCCCCAGCCCACGACTACCGCCTGCTGGCGAGGAACGAGTCCCGCACGCACCTCAAACGCATTCACGGCTCCCTCGGCGATCTGTCCAAAGTCGTTGCCACGCAATGTGTTCAGATATTCCCGGGCATTGAATTGCAGTGTTGTCTCCAATCTTTTCCAGTAGTCGTCGTTTTTCTGAAAGTGCAGCTCAGCGAGATCGGCGCCCTGGTAATCCGGCAGCTGTATGTGATATTGGGCCAGTCTGGTTCTGGCTGTTCGTCGATCGTTCTCGTCCAGCCATTCAACCTTGAGCTGCTGCTCAAAGGCTTTGACAACGTCACTAAACACCTGCTCCAGGTCATGCTGGGCGTCGTCGCGCTGTACGTGCCGTTGGTACATGTCGCCCAGCACCTGCGGGAAGAGTCGCTGCATCACATGGGCGCACTGGCGAGGTCGCCGCATGGCGTGCTCCTCCGGCGGCTGATTGAGCTCCAGCAGCGCTCGGTACATAATGTAACCGGAAATCGTGACCGGATTATTCGCCCTCGCCGTGCGCACCAGATGTGCGAGGTAGCTCTGGGAGCGCAGGTACACATAGTCCGTGTAGGCGTCTTCCAGAATGCTCTCGACAAAGAGCTTAAAGTCCAGCCAGTTGCCCAGCTTGGTGGTTAGCTCTGCGAGCGTCATTCTCGGATAGAGTGAGCTGCCGCCAGGCTGCTGACGAAGCCGCTCCTGTCCAGTGCGTGAACGTCCGCCGTAGCCAGGTTGCTGGCCCGATTCCTGACTGCCGGGCTCGGCGGCCGGTATGATCTGCTGTTCACGCATACGCTTGCACAGCTCAAACTCAAAGCGAACAATGTCGCCGCCGAAACGAGCAGCTTCCCCGCTTTCCATGGCGAACCAGTCGCGCATGTTGTCCACCACCTGCTGCTGGATCTGTTCGTAGATCTCGTCGCGCATATTTGCCTGCTGTGTGGCCATTGCGCTGCAGTGCTCCGCCGGTATAATGGTCAGCCGGGGCTCGCCCAGGTAAATACTGTTGCCGCGCATCTGCTGGAGATTGAGGTCCACGTCCAGCCCGATCAGTATGTCCAGGCCGTAATTGCGGCGCAATGATGCCAGCACCTGCAGCCAATGGTTGTCGGGCTTCCAGTGGGAATTGGCCACATTTCGCAGGCCGCCGTTCTCCCGCATAATCTTCATCAGGAACTGCCGCCGCTCGGCCGCATTCGCCTCGACGGCCACGCAGGCGTCGTAGAAGCTGCGCACCTTGCGCGCATTTGCCAAGCTGGCGGGACTGTAGTCGTTCAGGTGGTTCTGCGGCGGCAACGGCACTCTTAGCAGGTCCTGCAGCTGCTCAGCAACACGTGCCTCCACTAACTTCTGCGCCGTGATTAGCTGCCCGTCGCGCATGTGGCGGGTGTGGAATCCACCCCAGTTCCCACAGGCGTATTCGTAAAAATCGACGCACGGATCGGCGCTCAGATTCATGTACTTTTCTATGTCTCTGGACATGGTCTGGCGCACTTTCTGCTCCTGTCGCGTCTCAACGTGGTTGTTGTTGTTGTTGTGGTGGTGGTTCTGGTTGTGCATGGCTGCAGCGTGCGTCAGTCCGCCTGTCGGCATGTTAACGCGATTTATACTGTTGTACCGAAATGCCGCATCGGTCCCACGGATTTCCATTGCGAAGTGGAGCAGGGACAACAGCAGCAACAGAACAACTCGTGTTGTACTCATCTTAGCATTCAGAATCGACTGAGCCCCGCTGTGGTTGATAAGCGCCGCTTGGCCGTGTCATTTTTTTCGCTCATGAACTTGGCGAAATGGGTCAAGTGTGCGCTCATCTGAGTTTCAGTCTCCGGGGTTATCGCCACAGAGACGCGATCCGAGACTTGAGAGAAGTAAACAAAGTCGACCTCGCACGTCCACCGTCGCAATCGTTCTGAAATTTAATAAAACAATATAATAAACAATAAATTTTACTAATATATTTTATACGCGCTCACTAAGTGAAGAGGGTGTATTGGGCGTGTGCAAGGTCTGTCTGTCTGTCCGTCCGCCTGTCCGTATGAATGCAATTTGATCGCCGCTATTGAAGCTAGAGGTACTTGGCATATATATACTTGTACTCTCGTCAGGGGGCGTGGCAAATCGATTTAATCAATATTGCTCAATGTCTCACGACTAGAAGATGCCGTTTTTTTTTCGCAGAAGAGACGAACATCTGTTATACTATATAGGTAGATTGTTAAATAACTTAACTCAAAGGTTGGCGTCAATTGACAAACTTTTCTTTTGCTTTTTATACCCTGAACCCATTAATAATGGGTTTAATGGTTTTGTGCAAATGTATGTCACAGGCAGAAGGAAGCATTAAAAACTATAGATTCTTGATCAGCACGACGAGCTGAGTTGATTTAGCCTTATCCGTCTGTCTGCAAAACAAGTTCATCACATATTTTTCAAGACGTGGTTGCTTAGCACATCTTGGAGGCTATATAAGCTAGAGCCAGAACATTTTCGTGTAAAGTGGACGCAGATTTTGAATGTTTCGGATTTTTGGTACCTCCCCCCAATCGCCCCAATTGTCGAAAAAAAAAACAAATAAAACCACAAATCACATACTACAGACTTGTAAATTGGTTTGTACGTACATTTTAATGCTCTTATTAAGTCCTGAAAAACCGAAAATCATAACGATCATATGTTTAGTTTCGCAGTAAATCCAGAATCGTGTGTATGTATGAATTTTTGTATTTTGTATGACAGATCGCTGGGTCCAGGCTCACTTCTAGGCTCACTTGTTTATACTCGTTTATTATGATTATTATTACAGTAGTGCATTTTTATTTTAGTTATTTTAGTTTTTATCGCATTGTGAACGATGTTCATTTATTTCAAACTCAGTTTTATAAAGATACGTAAAATGTATATTTATTTAACAATTTAAACATATCTGGTATAAGTTCTTATCTTAATAAAAACGTTGATTCGGAAAACTTCAATTCAACATAATGTCAATTAATGCTTGTAAACAATGGATAAAATAATTGAATTTAAAAATAATTATTCGATGAGGTAAACTTTGGAAATTATAAAAATAGATTTTCTGAGAAATTCAGGTCAGTAAATGTTGCACTTGTCGGCTGGGTTCATGGCTGCACCTGCTGGGCAACGGAATTCGCGCGCAAAATCGATTAAATTGCTCAGCGGTCCATTTACCGCGAATCGAGTCCAGCTATGTGACTGACGGACACTGTACCTAAGATTCGGCCACATGTCCTGCTCGTCGCGTTCCCTTTCCTTCGGCTGGCAGTGCTGCTGAGCAAATGCTATGAAGAACAGCGCCGTGTTGGAGAAGTTTAAGCCGGGCAAGGTCTCCTTTGTCAGCCGTGTAAAGTCGTTGTTCGGCGCCTGAAAGCCCAGCCAAGTGAGGTAGGCATTGAATGCGATATTCAGACCGGCACTGCCATTTATGAGTAGCTGTGTTGCGGTGCCATTGCGCTGCAGATAATCCTCCACGTGGCGGGCAAAACATTCACTACGGTTGTGATACCTCCAGGCGGTCAGTGCGTCCCAGTTATCGCGCTCCAGCAGGCCCACTGACCAATGCAGCTCATCGAAAGCCTTGGCCATCTCCTGAGCCAGCGCCGTTCCCAATGTGGCGTACTGCAGCGCTTGTCCATAGCGCTCATCGCGCTCTGGTGGCTGCAGCGGCGCCCAGCCCAGCTCCACTCGCCGTTGAACTGGGCGGTAGTGCAAGCGTGTTTCGTACGCCTCCACTGGATCGGCTGGCAATGCTGGGGTCTCCTCGAGTCGACGCTTCAGCTGCTCGGAGTGCACCTCGCCCAAAAGCTGGCGGAGATTGTGCCAGTAATTACTGCGGTCCAGCTGAAGTCTCAGTGTGAGCGGTCGCTCATATGACGGCAGTGTTATTTGTAGGTCGCTCAGTTTGCGCTGCGCCACACGACGACTGCCCTCCTCCAGCCAGTCGGCGCTCAAGCTCCGCTTCAGAGCGTCCTGCAACTGGCGGTACAGTTTAAGCAGCTGCTGTCTCAATTCCTCGCTGGCGTATTGCTGCGCATACAGCTCGCCCAAGGCACTCGGCAAAAGTTGCTTAACTTTGGCCAGACAGTAGCCCGGCCTGTGCTCCGGCGTATCCTCCAACGGAAACGTGAGCTCAGCCAGTGCCCGGTACATAATATAGTTGGCTATCTGGCTGCCATTGCGGGCACTCAACGTGCGCTGCAGCTGGCGGTAATAGGCAGGCGCTGACATATAGACTGGTCTGGAGATGATCTGGTCATAGATGTTGGCCACATACGACTTAAAGTCCACATTGTACAGCTGGCTAAATTCAGCTAGCGTCTTGCGAGTGAAATTGGCTTTGTACAGTTGCAGTTCATCGTCCCAAGTTTCCAGGCTGTGCATTCCACCGCATAACTCGCAATCCAGGCTGATAATCTCGGCAGCTAGGCGGGCGGCCGCTTCGTTGTCCATTGCCAACCAGGTCTTTAGCTGGGCGGCCACCATCCGTTCGATCGGCTCGAATGCCGCATCGCGTCTATCGGGCGGGCGTTTGCCGCACAGCTCGCTGGGCATCAAAGTGGTTGGCTCGCTTAGGTAAATGCTGTTTTCCTGCACGCTGGCATAGTTGTAGCTAATGCGCAACCCGATCAGGATATTCAAGCCATAGTGTCGTCGTAATTTGCCAGTTACCTCTGGCCAGTTGTATTCCTGGTGATATGCACCCCATTTTGAGCCCGGAATTGCCGGAAAGCCGCCGTTCTGTTGAATGAACTCGCTGATAAACTGTTGTTGTTGCTGGCTCTGTTGGGCTTGGGCCACGACACAGGACTGGTAAAAATCCTTAGCCTGACGCGCCACAGCACTATCCTTGCGATGTGCGGCCTCATCCAGCAGCCGCAATAAATCCACATCTATGCGGTGCTCCAGCTTCGACAGCGGCGTTGCCTCCGTTTCCCAATTCCCGCAGGCGTACTCATAAAAGTCACTGCAGGGATCGGCACGAAGGTTCATTTGGCGACGGATCTCATGCGCTTTGTTCACACGCACCGTTTCCTCCGTTTGAAAGATGCGCTGAAAGCCAACGCCAACATCACCTGGCACCTGACCGAGACGTACAAGCAGCAAGATCAGCACCACAAGAACTGTTGTACAGCCGGATTCGGACATGCTACTGCATGTTTGGGTCACTGTACACTGTCCACAGTCGCTCCAATCACAGTTCCGCCCAGCCTCAAAGCGCGCGCTGATAAGTCCGCAGTTCATCGCGGGTTATCACGAGAGAGAGAGAGAGAGAGAGAGAAATAGAGAGAAAAGAGCGACCGAATCGAAGTAGAACGATACAATTCTTCAACTTTATTCCCAATGACGCGATCTATTTACGGTTAATGTCTTTTCTTCGTGCAAAACTTTATTGGACTTGCTTGTAATATTTGTATATATATATATATGTGTGTTGTAATTAGAAAATTATGTTCATCTTTTTTGGATGAACCATTCAATAGAGGTGACACTTGAAGCGTTCGTTTAGCTTGGCGTCTCTGGCGCAGCTGAAGGCATTCGTGAATTGCTCCGAATTGGAGAGTGCGGTGTTTACCCGCAACTGTTCAGGTAGCTTATCAAAAAACTCAATGGAATCGGGATAGTCCGAGCAATAGAGCTGGGCATAGGCCAAGTAGAAGAGCTGGTTCTCCGAGAGGTCGAGCAGTGGCAAACGCTCCCGCTGATAGATGGCCGCTGTCTCGGCCGTATTCTTAAGCCATTTTGTGTAAGCGCGATATGCGATATTTAAAGCACCATTGTCAGCGACAATGCGGCTCAGCAGGCCTTTGTCCTTGATTGGTTTATCCCTGAGCTGCACAAACACTGCGTACTGCTCCTGGAAGCACTGGGCGCGTCGAGAGTAGGAACTCTCCGAGGTGACATCCCACCAGTTGTTGCGATAGCCGTGTCCATCGAAGCGTCGACCCACGTCGTCAAAGCCGTGCAGCATCTGGCGGGCCAAAAGAAAGCCTAACGTGCCGTACTTGAGGGCGTTGGGATAGGCGGGATCCCAGAAGAAGCGAGCCTGTAGAAAAGTGATGGGTATTTGCATCTTGTTGGTGGTCAGCTCGTAGTGCGGCACCTTGTACACTTTGTCCGTTAGCAGCGGCTCATCCAGCAGCTTGGCCAGGTGTCGCTGCGTCTGCCACTGCAGCACACTAATCAGATTTGGGTAGAATTGATCCTCGTGCAGGTGCAGGGCGTATATTTGTCGTATTAGTTGGCTGTCGTCGTGATTGCGAAACTGAAGCTCCAGTGCTTCCAGCTTGGAGATGGCCTTCTGACGGGTGTCCAAAGTGAGCCAGTGCAGATCTGTGGATGCCTGCAGATCCTCGCGAAAGACACGCTTGATGTCCGCCCAGGTGGACTGCAGTTCGTTGATCATCTGCATGTTGTTGTAGTTGCGATGGAATAGGCTCTCAAGATGCTGCGGAAAGTATTGGCGCACCAGCTGCACGCACCAGATGCCAGGCTGGACTGTTGATGGGACACGCGCCTGGTCGAGAGTGTCCAATGCCCGCCAGATGGTGTAGTTGGCCAGATGCAGCTTGGGTGTGTTGCGGATCACGTCCACAAGATTGGACAGGTAATCCTCCGGCGTCTCGTATAGCTCTACGTATATGGTATCGTTAAAGATCATTTGTAGATATCGACTCACATCCACAAAGTTGCCATAGGCGGCCTTCATATCGGCGGCAGTGCGTTGCCGGGTTGTCTGCTCCAGCGTGAGCGACGCATCGTGCGGCAATCCCTTGGCCAGCTGTTGCTCAATCTGCAGAACCTGCGATGCCACCTCGCCGTGCCAGCGTTCCGGCTGCTCTGGAAAGTAGCTCTCCAGCTTCTCTCTGATTGCGCGCTCGTAGCGCTCGCGAGCATCATGATAGCCCGCATCCAGATATTGCCGGCGATGGCCCAGTGGCAACTGCGGGGCACCCAGTTTGAGGCGATGCATGCTCTCTTCCTTGTAGTCGAGGACAATGTCCAGGCCGATTAGTATGTCCACGCCCAAACGGCGCTTAAGCGTGGCCACCACCTGCAGCCAGTCGTACTCATATTGGTACCAGGATGGCACCCGGATCTCTGGCCATCCGCCCCGGAAATCGGTTACCTGCAGCAGAGTCGTCAGCGCCGAGCGCGTGTCGTTCGCCTGGGCGTAGCAGGAGCTAAAGAAGCGTTTCAGAGTGCGATCGGCGCTGCTGTCCCCGCCGGCTTTTGAGCTCCTTAGCATATCGGCGCTCTTGCGAACAAACAGCTCTTGTAGCTCCTCCAGGTAGTTGGTCTTTTTATTATGGATGCGCGCTGGATGCAAACGCGGCCAATTGCCACAGGCATATTTGTAAAAGTTGTCGCACGGCTGCTGCTGTCCCTCGGTTAGGTAAGCCTTAATGTGGGCTGCCTTGGCCAGGCGCAAAATATCGTAGGTGTAGTTGGTGGCGAAAGGATGCGCGACCGAAACGTTGCAACAAATCGAGACGAGTGCAAAGCCTGCCAGACAGCACTGCCACAATTCCATATTATAAATGTTATTATTGTAATTTTTTAGATTTTAGCAGCGTGATATGTTCCGTTTAGTTGTCGGAAGAAAACTAAGCTTAAATTCAGCGATGCGTCGATTTTTGAGTTGGGCGGAGGCTTATCGTTAGCGTCAGCCGCTTGATTAATTAATTAGCTCTATTAACCGTTGCAGCAAATTTGCTCTCCATCTCAATGAGATGCCCCGACTGACCCAATTCTATTGCTGTTTTTCTCACTCTTATATAATCGCGCAGCATCCACGTAGTATTTGTTGCTGTTGTTGTTCTTGTTGTTTCTCGCGCACTTGACCCACAAGGTAGCAACGCGGACAGCACGTTTTTTATTTTATTATTTTTTTCTTTCAGCTGCGGCTCTCGCTCTCTATTCTCAGTTCTAATGAGCCAATGACTTTCTCAGTTTTTCAACGGTGCCCAAGGTTGGGATCGTTTTACATATATGCACATCTAAATAAATGTGAATGTATTTGTGTATATAATTAAAATTTGTGTTTTCCTCATTTAAGCTATTTGTGTTATTTGTACAGTTAATTATTCCCTTCTTCGTTTCCTTTCTTTGCAGGAAAAACATTCTTCTAAATTTCAGCTACACTTTGAATAACTGGCATCTTTAATTAAAGCAGCCGTTGGTTGTTTTTCACAATTGCCGCGAAAGTGTTGTCTAGAAATTGGCTTTAGCATTGAGCGAGACGTTAGCCTATATCCAGGAATCCACTGGAATACTCCGCAACAAAAGAAAACTTCATAAACGGTAAGAAATTGATTCTTTGTTATTTGTTTTGTTTTTTTTTAATGAATATTTATAATTTGTATTGTCTTATGGAGCTTTAATATTTTGCTGTTGATCCTCATGTATTTTCTATTCTTCAATGTTCATGTTTATGTTTCACAAGTGTGTGAAATACTACAATGTATTTAAATATTGTATTATTTGTTTCTTTATTGAAATAAATAATAAATATCTGTTTAGTTCTGGTTGCCTAATTGTAGTTTGTGCTACTCTCACATATTGTTAATGAATTGGATTCGATAATACTTGTTTCACAGTTATCCCACAATCACCTTAAGAGATTTTCCACTAAGACGAGTGTCCAGCTCAAGTGGCTCTATGCTTACATTATACTTGACATGGTAACCGCTATCGTCAGCCGTATAGACAGCCGTTTCCTTGTAGACACTGTTGCTCGAATTCGTGTCCGTGCCAGGGAGTATCAAATGTGAGGTACGCATACCTGTGATGATCAGTTCGGGCTCCCCCGTCGCGTTGTTCGATGTGTTAACTGCGCCTGTTTCATTGCGTTCGTTGTGCACCTCGCGAATGCTGCGAACGCCAATAAACAATTAATGTTCAGTTGCACTTGAGCAGAAAACTTACTGAAATTCGTAGAGCACCTTTGTGGCGGCATAGTTATGCTCGATATAGGCGCAAATCACCAATAAGAAGCACAGAAACTGCGAAGCGTTCACATTTTAAGTTCCCTATTTCATACTTCACAATTCAAAATTCGGTAAAATGCGCTAAACTTACTGTGATTCTGCTGATCATTCTAGTTACAGTTGTTAGAGTACACTGAGCGTGTGCAATTTCTATCTGTATTTGATATAGACGATATCAGTAATTCTGATCGCGAATATACATAGTACTATAAACACGTTTGACCGGTCTCCAACGATGCAATTGAGAAGTTCGGAATCATGCTTCCATCAATAGTATTGAATGAGCGATTCCGCACTATTTTTTCTTCGGATAGAGAAACGAGTTTTGTTTCAAGCTAACTATTTGTATTAGTATAGACCGCGATTCATAACTGCATTGACCGTTGTATTAATGATTGACACTAATTGCGATTTAAATTACCAGCTTCGCAATTTACCTGCCATATGCACAAATAGCACTAAAAAGAATCGAGAGGAAAACCCACTGCAACTTTTGGAAAACTTTTTACAAATTATTCCAAAACTAACAACGCAAAAAATATTCTTCACTGCGGGTAGATCAGAAATAACAGTTGGAATATGTTTTACAACTTTTACACTTGAAGACATCCATTTGGTGTGCATTTTATAAATTAATTTTATTTATTACTATAACACACATGTTGATCTTAGCCCAAAAGTGTAAGTACTTTTAAAAGTTTGGCGCTTAGTCTTGGCTCGAATAATATAGGTCGAGGCTCACAATTAGGCCCATCAGTCGTAAAGCTTTGATTACTATCAATTATGCCCTCAGTGCTCGATTTCAGCAACATTGATGTCGATTTTGTGTTGGAAGAATTCGTTTTTAGGCGGTCTATTGAGGTTTCGTTTTTAAGTACAGTAGCTCCAGCGTAATCCTCAGTGCTCGATTTCAGCAACATTGATGTTGATCTTGCGTTGGAAGAATTTGTTTTATGGTGATCTATTGAGGTTTCATTTTTAAGTCCAGTATCTCCTGTATAATCCGCAGTTCTCTCAACTTTTGGACTAGGTATTTGTGTTGTAGTTTCCACTGGTTTATCTGATACAGTTGCGATTGTGTTTGGCACTTGAAGTGTATTAATTACATTGTCGTTCAAAGTGGATATCGTAGCTTTGGATAAGTTCATATTAAAGGGCTGTGCGCTTAGGGACGAGAGGCCCAACAGAATAGTAAAGAAAACCTGCAGTAGTAAAAATAACTTAAGTGCCCGCCTGTAGAAACGAATAGAATTTCCGATACTTACAACTGGTTGCATTTTGCCTGGCGAACTGTTTATTTCTCGCACGGAACAGCGAGTTTTATAGTCAGCGATGCTTAGTTAGCAATTCAGAAAATTACCCATTGAAATAAAGCCAGCTGACTGGTCGATATAAATGAAAAACAGGTAAAAAGTATCGAAAGCTTTGGAAAAGTCCATCTCTGATTGATTAAACCCTTTGTCGTGACAAACAAAATTAAACAAAGTCTATTAAAACAGCAGCTAAATGTAGTCAAAAAATTTTTAAGGAACAGTTAGTTAAATGAGTTTTAATTTGACTAGTGGATTGGCACCTAAATTTGAAGCAATTCATGAAATAGTTCACCATTCGACTGTGATTAATTGCTGTCAATTTTGCGAAATGTTGGAAAAATGCCCATTGGGATTTTCTTTAATCTAATTAGTTAACAAGTTCTGTAGAGTATTAAATAAAAAGATGCAATTGTTTTTTAAGTGTTTTTTTTTAAGGGTTTATTTTAATTGAGCTTTGCTGCTTTTGCTCTACAATGATCCATATTCATTAAATATTAATGCTGTTGGTACATTCTTATATATAGATATTACTTATTTTGTGTATTAAGACTTAAAGCGATATTTAAGAATATAATAAGTCAACCTCTTTAACGGGTTATTTTAAAAATTATGCTAGAATCTTTAGCAATTTGCCTGATAGGTGATTCACTGGTTCGGTTGGATACCGCCCAAAATTGTGAATTTGACCGTTCTGATATGCACCATCAGTTCCGTGAGTTATTAGAAGATGATCCAACTTGGTGTAGTTTACGAAACGGGTAAAACGATTGACTGGCCCTTTGTTAATTAAGGCTAGTCCTTGGCTTTCTTTTAAATTTGATGTGCTGACTGCAGTTAAAGATCCAAGAAGTTCGGCTTTGCTTGGCTTGCTTCTTGGCTAGTCCTTGGCTTTCTTTTAAACTTGATGTGCTGACTGCAGTTGAAGAACTAAGAAGTTCGGCTTTGCTTGATAAGTTCGCCTTTAGTTTTCACTGAATCTTCCGCTCAGTGGCTTTGTGTAGCTTCTCTTGGAGTGCAATGGGCTTTAACAGCTAATCGGCTAACGGGCTTTGGCTTTTATAGTCTGGCATAGTGTCAAGTGCATTGCCCATGGCACACGACACGCTGCCGTAAGCAAGATCGGCACACGTCAGAGAAGCGTTGCAGTTGCCCGGAATTTTCCCAGCGCACTTCTAGCGGTTTTAAAAAAAATCACCATTCTGACTGATTAAGCGTCATTAAATGTACTAGAAATAGTACAAGTTAATCACAGACGATAACCTGTTATCGATCCGATTAAACATGTAAAATTTATCGATTAGTTACTTGCAATGAGTCAATTGTAATTTTAATTTAAAACGAACCTCGCTGAATAATTTTTCTTTCGCATCAATTTCTATTTGAATACGTTAGTGTTTGGGTGTTTATTTAGAACTTGACATGACGGTATGTTCGAGTCGACAATTAGCATCCGCTTATAGGTTTTTATGTACGTCACTGAAGTTCTGTGTTATCATCTAACCATCTTTATTAATTTCAAAATATTTCACGTATTATTTTTAAATTTTCTTTTTAAAATTGTTGAAACATTTGTTACAAATAAAATTCTATTTTCACTATATTTTACCACGAACAAAAATATAAGATAAAGAAATATAAATCGCAAAGAGAATGTGAAACACTATGTTTGAAAATACTTTTTGGAGAGGGGATATGTGCAGAGAGAATTTTCCATACTTTATTTTCTTAACGAGAGTGCCGTTTTAGTTGTAATATTATTTATCAATTTATTCCTTAGTTTTTAATGTCGCTATGTGAAAAACAACAAAGCATTCCAATTAAATATTAAAAATAAAAAGGAAAGAAAAGTAAACATTAAAATATTTTTAATTTTGTTGTTTGTGTTTATGCGAACGAAACTCACGTGTATCCCCTCTTCAAAATTATTTATTTTCAGACAAATAGAAAATTGTTTTGCGCATCTGCAATCTCTGTAGACAATACCAATACCAAATCGAGCCAAGGCTCTTAACATAATTTTCGATTACGAACACATAATTGTGAACGATAGTACTCGTATAATTGCCTAACAATCGACACTAAGCAAACACGGTGTGGGGTTTTCTGTACCGCTGTGCCGCGGCAGCCCCGGTAGCTACCATGGGCGCCAACGTCTCGCAGCTGGAGCGCGAGATCGGTTCTGACCTATTTCCGGCCAATGAGCATTACTTCGGGCTGGTCAATTTTGGCAACACCTGCTACAGCAACTCGGTGCTGCAGGCACTCTATTTCTGCAAACCCTTTCGCGAAAAGGTTCTCGAATACAAGGCCAAGAACAAGAGGCCAAAAGAGACCCTGCTCTCCTGTCTGGCAGATCTCTTCTACAGCATTGCCACGCAGAAAAAGAAAGTCGGATCTATAGCGCCCAAAAAGTTCATAACGCGCTTGCGCAAGGAGAAGGAAGAGTTTGATAATTATATGCAGCAAGATGCGCACGAATTTCTCAACTTTCTAATTAATCACATCAACGAGATTATTCTCGCCGAACGCAACACCGGCAAGTCGGGCAATGGCGGCTCCGTTCCTGTTCTAACCAATAGCCATACGCCAAGCAACAGCACCGCTACAAAGTCAAACTCGAATTCGTCAAATTCAACGTCGACCTCGACATCCAATTCGACGGCAACGAACGGAAACTGCAGCAACTCGTCGGGTTCATTGAGTGGTACCACGAGCGTGCTGGATGGGAATGGCTGTCTCACGGCCACGACCACGCCCATTGCTCAAACGAACGGGGCCAACACGGAGCCCACTTGGGTGCACGAGATCTTCCAGGGAATACTCACGTCAGAGACGCGCTGCCTCAACTGTGAGACGGTGAGCAGCAAGGACGAGAACTTCTTCGATCTACAGGTGGACGTTGATCAGAACACCTCGATTACGCACTGTTTGCGCTGCTTCAGCAACACGGAGACTCTCTGCTCGGACAACAAGTTCAAGTGCGACAACTGTTGCAGCTACCAGGAGGCACAGAAACGCATGCGTGTCAAGAAGCTGCCGATGATATTGGCGCTGCATTTGAAGCGCTTCAAGTACATGGAGCAATTTAATCGACACATCAAGGTGTCGCATCGCGTCGTCTTTCCGCTTGAGTTGCGCTTGTTCAACACCTCGGATGATGCCGTTAATCCGGACAGGCTTTACGATCTGACTGCTGTTGTTATTCACTGCGGATCGGGACCGAATCGCGGCCATTATATAAGCATTGTGAAAAGTCACGGACTTTGGCTGCTCTTCGACGATGACATGGTCGACAAAATAGAGGCCTCCACCATCGAGGACTTCTATGGCCTCACTTCGGATATACACAAGTCCTCCGAAACCGGCTACATTCTATTCTATCAATCGCGCGACTGCGCTGCGTAGACAACAATTTAGTTTGCACTTTTTGTTGGCCATAACTAATATCAAATATTTGGCTCTATGCGTAATATTTAAGCATAAAGTTTCTGTTAGTTATATTCTCATTGCCTATTGTATGCAAAGTGTATGTTAAGCCATTCATGTTATAACTTCTACTTTACAATAAACTCTCATATATGATAGACAAATGTGAATATTATTTTTGCACTAGGTCATTGCATTTCATTGTTTTGCGCAAGAGCATTCAACTCGCCGGGGGCCCGCCCATAATAGCTAATAGTAGACAAATATATATGTATATGCAAATGTACTAAGACTTGTGGTTTCCCATGCATCTCAGATTGGCTGTAATCTATACCGCTAATAGCTAAATAATTGACATGTTTTGCATTTCAATAGAATTCACCTCTCAGCCGCCGACAATTACTCCACAGGTGCTCTGTCGGGCTTGTTAGGTGGTCTGCTCGGTTCGTGCGTCCGATGTCTAATTGGCACCTAATGACGTTAAAGCTTGGATGACCGGATGATTAGTCACAAATGTGTCATGGATTATCATCTCGTGACATGAGACTGCAACTGCAACTGGTTAACAGAAAAGAATCTCGTGCCTGCCTGTCTGTTCATGAATCGAATTACGTATTGAATTCTAATTCAAACTAAAGCCACATCATTCTTTACGCGTATATTGTATAATTAATATCAGCAATATAACTTCTGTTTACATTTACAGATTATATTAGTTTGTCGGTATCAGTAAATGTGTTTTTATCTAAAAAATTTTTTAATTTGTTTATGTTGAATATAAAAGTATTTGATTTCTAAGAAAACTACTGCTCACAATAACAATTAACTCTAGTTTTGAGAGTTTGATAAACGAATTTGTTGTCGTTGTTGCCAATGGGGCCTTGGGGGCTTGTCGCCAGCTCATCTTGAGTACTCCCAATCATTTCTCTGTTGGCGAATAACGTCGTTGTCCAAGGTGAAAACTATGGATGGTTGTCAAAACCGGTTGAAAGTCTAATGAAATACTGGATTTGTCTTTTGTATGATTGAAAATGTTTCCCAATTTATATACCAATATGTATATATACATATATATATTTCTTGCTTGCGTTTGTTGCCTGTTGTCATGTTGCCGAGTCGCTTTGTCGCATTAAACCCCGCCCCGTTGCGTTGGTCCCGCTGCGCTTTGAATTGATAAGCTGCATCTTATGGACCAACTAGACTATTCCGCATTTATGTGCCCGGTTATTACGCACTCACTACTCAGGCATGCGCTGTTGGAAAAAGACTTTCACTCAATTTGACGCAATGGAAACTACGCAATTTGTTTTAAAAATATGTTGTTGGTATTTTAAGTATTTAGCGTTTTCAATTTGTTAGCGTATCAATAATGTGCTATCGTCAGAGTGATATATAGCATATTGTTTTTGTGGCTGTCACAGTCGCAACTCGAACTGACAGCAGCAGCGAACATGTCAAGTCAAGTTGCAACATATGCCGCGGTCTTTGCCCAGCGGCTGCTTGTGGAGTTTCAAGCAAAACACACAATTTGTGCAATTGAGTTGTGGCAGCTGTCGGCGTGGCAAAGTCACCAAAAACTAAATAATTTGGTATTCAACTTATGAACACTGAGCACACACTAAATTTGTCGATTTGTTTTTACCAAACACACCCCCACATTTCGAACTCTGCACTCCAGCGTCGAGCTCCATTTCTTTAATTAGCTCGTTACCACATGCCCCGCTAAATGTTGGGCCAGATCACCCTTTTCTTATTCTCTTGCGTGCTGACATAATTACGATAAGCTAGGAAATTAAATATGTCATTAATATTTTAAAGCAAATGCACACTTGGCACCCACTTGCTGCTAACCTAATAATTCATATTTGGAACTTTGTGAAAACTGAACAGATTTCCATGATCAATGACATTGTGAATTTAAAATTTGTTAATTTTTGAAAATACTATTTAGAAAAAAGTATAATTTACACATTTTCGAAAACACATTTTTTATACTCGTTTACGAAGTGAAACTAGTATATTGGGTTAGTGCAATGTCCGTCATGCTGTCCGTCTATCCGTCAGTCCGGATGAACGCAACTTTTTTCAGCGCTATTGAAGATAGAGACTTGACCCCGGCCACGCCTACTGTAATGGGCTCGTGACGCCGCTGCCCTTAAAAATTGGTTATGCCTATATTTCCCACAGTTTTTAAGCTAGAGTTACCAAATTTGGAAGGTAGATAACTGGTCACCTCCTTTTAATTGCGAATTTTTGTTCTTAATCGATTGTGTTAGTCATAATTAGTACAAAAATCAACATTAAACCCGATTCTGAGGGGGTCAAATTTTTTTTTGTCAAAAATCATGCCAAAATTGGCAAAAATTTTGATAAGTAAAGCTCTCAGATCCCTAGCTCCCATACTTCAAACTTCCATATCTTTGTCAAAACTGAATCGATTTTCATGTTTGATGGCATTTTGATCATGATTTTTCATTTAGATAAATTTTTTTTGAAAACATGAATTTTTGAAGATACAATTTTTTGGAAAAAAAGCATGTACCCTCCCCTCATATCCGAAAAAAAATTTATTTCAAAATGTAGAATTGCGATTTTCTCTTTTTAATGGATTGTCATAATTAATTAGAGATTGATTCTGCTTTGCAAAAATAATGCATGGCTTCTTTACATTAAAACCTATAATAAGGTATATAACATATAAAAAGAAACCACAGTAAATAAAGTCAACTGCTTGCTAAAAACATTTTTTGCTCTCAGCTGGGCAATTTATTTTTGTGAGAGACAATTAAAACTCTGGCAAGTAGGAGGTCACAAGCCGAGGGTGGTCGAAAAGGCCAAAACTTGCTCGCTAATTTGCTTTAGTTTGTTTGTCGCCAATTCAGTGAGCTGTGGGGGGCGAAAATGAATTTGTCATACTTTGACTTTGAAATGCACGCGATGAGTCACACAACAGTTGAGCTCACAATTGGGAAAAACAAAACATTAAACTATAAGTAAGGCAAGCCGAAAAATGCATATGAAAACCACAGTCGTAAATTGGAAAATCTTAAATAAATTTTAGTTTTTATTACTTTCATTGGTATTTACTGTTTAACGTGGTCCGCATGAAATTCTTCAAAAATTCCCATTTGCTAGATACGCGATTCGATGAGTATTTTCCCAGAGCACCTAAAAGAGTGCTATGGCCCCTTGTAATTTACTTCCACTCGCTATTCTAACTCGCTAGTTATTTTATAAATTATTATTGCCAATGGCATCTCTGTATTCATTCTCACTGCTGTGTGTTGTTCTCAATTTACGGACTGTAAAAGTGACCTTCGTCGTCAGGGGTGGCCCACTCCCAAATAAAAAAATAAAAATAAATTTAAAATTTGTGATTAATGTGAATACATTGAAAGATATAAATCGCAGAGTAAAACTGAAATGTGTTTGATATGTTTTATCTTTAACCTATTTAAATGCAAGCACGATGAATATTTACTGAAAAACTTATTAAAATCATGTCTAATCGATTTACTATGATCCTTTCCCTTTATGGTATTTTGGAAATTGTCGCGCATTGAGGTTGACTTATAATTAAGTGGTATGTGGGGGATGTGCTCATGATTATTTATGAGTTTCCCAATGTATTCAACGTCCATGTCTGGCATAATATTGCGCCCTTATTGGATTTCATTTAAATTTATGCGCATTTGTAATAGTTTTATTGGAAACTATCTGTAATGAGCACTTGTATTCGCTTTTCATGTCTACGATACAGATGTTGCGTTGAGTTGCGGCACGAGCACATGCGCTCTATCAGATCACGATCTTAAATATTTACGATGTGGTATCCTGACCCTCTGCCTGGCAAGAGTGAGCGCTTCATTTGTTTTCATTCGGAATAGAACAGAACACGGCATAACTCGAAATTGTAATTAAATTCATTTAAATACAATATTTAAAAGTTGCTTGTCGCAAATTGGACTCTAATGCTGCAAAATACGGACGTATTCGAAAAATTTTTACTTTTGTTTTTTTTGTTTTTTTTTTTGACATTTGGGGTTAATTTTGGTGCGCATTGTATAATCATCGAATGCGCTCGACTCGCAACTCTCTGATGCTTCGGGTGGCTTTAGTTGCGTTTCATTCTTTCCACTTGCACATGCACATGTACAGAGAAACACTGGGAGGCGCCGCAAGCAGCCGCACAAACACAGACCCCATATTAACAGCCCCAGTCGCAGCTGGGAGAGACTGCCACACATCGTCGGCCGCCGCTTTGTAGTCGTTGCCAGCGTCGCCAACGTCGCTTCTGTTCAGTTGTTTGTGGTCGACGCATCGCCGTTCGCTCGTGTATTTTCAGTCAGTCTCAGTCTCCTTGGGCTTGTGCAACCGTCAAAATGTGCGGCGCGTCGAGTCATTTGTGAAAAAGATATTTAATGTGCTCTTTTTTTTGGTTCTATACATATACATTTATATATATATATTTATATATATGTGTGTGTCTTTAGATAACATTTCAACGATATTCTCGATTAACTAACGCGCTCTTTGTTGTTGGTACGTTGAGGATACGATACCATTAACCCCTTTGGAATGTGAAGCAGCTGTTAATCAAAAAATATAAACGCAACATTAAATGAATGTGGGCGAGCATCACGCCAGATACTCGTTAAATTCTTAAGTGACGCACTCTCGCAATGTTAAACACATACGTCTGGCATATAACCGTATCTACCGATTAAAAAGGGGGCTTCGACGTTATCATTTGACTTGACGTACCGGTTGGCAAACTTGTGACTATGAGATTATTTCTCGTACGGGTAAAACGCGACTAGGCATATAATGTGACAAAATTGTATGAGTTTTCTGCAGTTAAAAATGAGATCATCAAATAATCAAAATGCTAAAAAATGGTTTTTATCGAACGACAATTTCTACTTTCCACTTTACACACATTGCTCGAAATGACTTCCGCATTGATTGGATTTGTGTTCGGTAAAAAATAGAAATAGAAAGCAAATGCATCTGCATTATGTGTGGCTTATTTAATTGTGGCTGTCGTTTGGCAACATAAAATCTTTGCAGTTAACAGAGCAAGCTATCAGCAACGAGAGCCAGAAAGAGTAAAAGAGAGAGAAAGAGTTGCATACCATTTGGTGCTACTGCAACTGCAACTGCAACTGCAATGTAGGCCAACAAGTGCGTTGAACTAAAACGCACCACACCAGAAATTTATATTATTCTATAGAGCATCCGATTCGACGATAGCGGCAGTTGCAATAATGGCTGACGTCAGCTAACGAAAGTTCGGCCAGATGAACACAAAACCAAATACCATTATCTTCACTTGGGTCCAGGGCCCCAAATGTGATGTGTGTATTGCTAGATTTAATTGCCAGCAGCCACACAACATACCTTGAGGTAGCTGTACTTGTTTGTCTATTTCCAGCAAAGGTGCTAACCGCACACCAAATGTGTTCAGTTGCGTTTCAGGTGATGCAGAACTGAGTGCATGGCCAAACAACTCTACTGCGTAATTGCTTGGCTAAGATTTCTGAAACTCCATGGATGCCATTTCCATTTCAATTTATCGATTGCGTGCACGACGATGCTTTAAGTTGTTTTCCTTTTGAGAGCCAGCTCCCCCTCAGCAGCGCCAGAATGCTTCCTCGTTGCTTTTGGCAAGCTGCCAGTTAGACTTTCCTCACACTTGTCCGTCCGGCCACTGTCTGTGGCCTGGCAGCCATTTTGCTTCTGCTTTGGTAGCTGTTGCTGCTACACACATAATGAGATGGGTCCTTGCTGCAAGTTCCTTTGCGTTTGCGCTGCTCCTGAGAGCATCTAGAATATTATGACCAGTTCCTTGTTAAAGCAGACTTTCTCTTTTATATACATATACATATATATATATATATATATATATATATATATATATATATATATATATATATATATATATATA
>SCDS01000299.1:0-33726 GCA_004149465.1 Drosophila nigromelanica | reverse complement strand
TTTATATACATATACATATATATATATATATACATATATAATGTAAGTTTTTTTGTGGGTGCACGATGTGAGTGGCGGATAATTTCCTTTGTGTAGCAAAACCGCCCTAAGCCAAACTAGGTGTGTTTATGGCCAACACGCTGCAGACGTGCTCGCCAATTTTCCTTAATAGTATTTGCTGTCTATCCTGGAAATTGTATGCATTTTGTATGCTAGAGACAGAGATGCTTATGTGACAATTTGTACATATGTATATATGCTATCCAATGCTTATGTCAGCCATCAAAAATGTCAAACACCTGGCTGAAGTGATGTGTCCGTTTGTTGGCACGGTTGAGTATATTTATTTTCAAGTGTATTCATAGAAATGGTTTTCTGTCGTTGAATATAATAGGGTAAATATACCACTGGCAAACTTATGTGGCTGCCAGATTTGAATTAGATTTTGGTATTGTAAGCGACACGGCACACAAATGGCGAATACAACTAAAACGGAACTCGGTTTCCGTTTTGCAAGTTGCCAATGTGGTGTAATGTATGCATATCAAGTAGGCTATCACCCAAAGGACCCGCTGGGCAGTTGCCTAAACTGAAAACGACCTGCAAATTTGTGGCCTGGCTTGTAAATTGCCAGTAGTCTGGGAAAAGCTCAGCGGGGGGAAACAGTATCGTTTAACACATTGTCGGGTGCAGAAGTTTATTTTGGGTATTTAATTGCTGCGCGAAAAACAAAAACTATTTTGAATTGAGTTTTCGTTTCGTTTACAAAACTTAAAATCGAGACTGTGATGCAGAGAACTCATAAATTACATATATATGCCCTCGAACGAATACAAAATACAACTCAAAATATAAATAAATATGTATGTTTGTGCATATGTACACTTACATTTGTATGTATTTATAAAACTTTGTGACTGTACACAAAACACACACACACACACACATACACACATACATAACTATACATGGTGCCTGTGTCTTGCAGAGAAACTTACGCATAAAGCAAAACAATATTTAAAAATAGAAAATAGTACGAAGAAATCAAAATGAAAAGTGCAGTGTGAAAAGCATAGGAAAGCGAGTGATCGCAAACTCTACGGCGGAACTTACACAGAAAATGTGGAACCGATCAATTGAGTGAACCCTTAAAAAAGAGATCATATACCTAAAAATAACAATCGCCAAAGAGCACCAAGAACTTGGCAACACGTGAAAAGAAAACAACACACATTTATAAGGGCCCTGTCCCTGCGTTGGTCTAAACCGTCAACATACCAAAAATAAAATCTGCGCCAGCAACAGACCAGAAGCAGCAGCAGCAGCAACAGCAGCAGCAGGCAACATTTGTTGCAGCAACATTGAATGAGCACTTGTGCCACTCGATGTTGTTGCTTTTGCTTGCGTACATCATGAGATTCGTAGACATTTCCAAGGTGCAACGGCGCCAACGGTGCTCGGCGTGTGCCAGCGCCGGTGTTGACTGCCCCCGCAACAGCAACCTGAGCACTGATGCCAACGGCAACACGACATGTTGGCAGCATGTTGCCGCAACAAGCAGCAGCAACAGCAGCAGCAGCAGCAGCACCAGTAGCGGTTGTGATAGCAGCAGCTCCTCCAAGGAGAACTACTATGCCCCTCAGCAACAGCAACAGCCACAATACTGCAGCAACAGCGGATTGACACCGCAGCAACTACAGCAGATTCAATATTACCAATGCATGCAGCAGCAACAGTTGCATCTGCTGCAGCAGCAATTGTTGCAGCGACGCCGCCTCCAGCAGCAACTTCGTGAGCAGGGCGTTCTATGCCCAACAACAACAACAAGTCCTGGGCTGACCTGCAATCAACAGTATTTAATGCAGCAGCGGATGCAACAAAACCAACATCAACACAATGCTGCTAACTTCAACAACAACAACAACAACAATGAAAAAGACTATCTGAACAACAATAATGGCAGCAAGAAGCATAACATAAATAAGAAAACCAACAAAACAAATAACAATAACAATTCTGTTAACTTCAACGTGGCCCAAGGTGCGCAGCTTTAATTCCTATTCTTTAAGTACACTTTTATTTAGCTGAGTTTTTTATTTACTTGAGTTTGAAATTGCTCTGGCTTTTCAAATATTTACTGTGACAACAAGCCCAGCTAATATTATTTCTAGCTTGACTATTAACTCATAATTTATCGCAATGAAATTCAAGTGGAGCCCAAAACTTCACCAGCTCCACTTGTCTGCAGACCTCATTTCAGGACTGTCATATCGACTGCTACATGAATATACCCCAAAATGAAGACGGAATTTAATTTGCCTGCAATTTATATTGGGTTATATATCATAATATGTCAGCACATACGTGTTGCAGTAGTTGTAGCTGTGCTTTTACCCTTTATAAATTTGTTTACACAGAAAGTGAACGCGTGCTAAAATTGTAGGGAAAGCGATTCTTTTGATAATACTGCGGTATTTGCAGACGCTCTCTGCTAGCGGTAACCGCCTTATAGCACGCAAGTCGCCATCGCTCACACTCTGAACTTTAATTACCCTTGGTAGGCAATACTCCATTTTCGTTGCCCTCGCTTTAGTTGCATGTGCCACAAAGCTGCCTTGGGCCTGTTCTTTGTCGTATTCTACTTTGTGCTTTGGTTGCTTGGTTGCATGGATGGGGCGCGAAATGTGTGGCTTGCTAATGCGCATTAGTGGCATTGCTTCAATTTCCTTTCAGAGGAAAGCTTATTACGTTAATAGACCTAAGGGAAGTTGATTTTGTCGCACCTAGGAAGGAAAAATTTATAACTTGAAAAATTTAAAAGTTCAAGTCTTTTCTTTCTTAACGCGGTAAACTTAATTTTTTTTTGGAAAATTTATTTTTTCATATTTAACATATATGTTATTTCATGTTTTAACATATGAAAATTCTATATTGGTTCTGTACAATATCCGTCTTGTCCGTATGAACGCTCCATAAGAATATATTGTCTTATAGTGGAATATCAATTAAATGTATCGAGGGTTGCGATTACCGAGTTCCTACTGTACCTCACTTCTTCATCCAATTCATGAATACGGTTTGGATTTACACAAATGTATTCTTCAGAATTTGCAGTTTCGAGCAGAATATTCTTTTTAATTCATAACCCATTTTGGATCTTATATTTAATAAGTAATGCTACTTCTTCTATTCGTAGTCATTAAGTCCCCCTCCTATATCAACTGCCTATTCGCTCTGGGTTGATTAGGCGGGAGAGGCGGGTCCGTTAACGGCCCCTGTGACTTGTTTACTTTGCACATCGTTAATTGCTATTTTCTATCTGTTGCAGGACTTCAATTTCGACGTGGTATGACAGACTTTTCAACAATAAACGCCAACAATAATATCAGCAACATCAACCGCCATATCGAACATCAGTTCTCATCACAAAACAAGCCACCACACAGTTCACCCGCATATGCCACAACTAACCAAAACTCGCCAATTCATCTGAATTCACGCTTAGCCCAGCAGCAGCAGCAACAGCAGCAGCAACATAACAGCGCTATAAATCAGCAATCGTTGCCGATCGGTGTTAAGCAATACAACGGCAACACGGCTGCGTACAACACAGTTTTGGCCAGCGCCTGCGGCCCAGGATCGACCCCACAGTCGCCGCAGCACTACAGGATACCCCTGAACAGCCCCAACAATTCGCTGTTCACTTTAGCGCATGCGACGGCGGGCAAACGTTACCTGCAGCAACAGCTGAACGATCGCCTGCTGCAGCAGCAACATTTACAGATTTGCCAGCAGCAACAGTTGCAATTGCACGGCAACACCTGCAATGAGGACGCCCCAAGTGAGGCCGCCGAGGAACTGAGCGAGGAGAGCCTCAAGCAGAATGTGGCCATTGTTCTGAGCAACTTGGATCGTTACAATAGCGCGCTGCGCAGCATCATACTGAATGAGCAGGTGAGCAACATCAGCGCCAGCGGCAGCAGCAGCCTCTTCCTCTGTGACGACAGCAACGCTGAGCCCGACAACAACAACTTCCTGAAAGGCAACCGACAGCAGCGACACACAATGTCAGCCACAAACATGGCGGCAGTCGCCACGCCCGAATCTGATTACAACAGCAATGCAACAACGCCGGGCGCGCGCAGCAACGAGCTGGTCCAGCAGCAGCAGCAGCAACATGGGGTAGGTGGTATGCTTGGTGGTGGTGGTGGTGGTGTTGGTGGTGGTAATGGCGGTGGTGGCAATAATCTCAACTGTTCGCTGGCTTCGTCACAAGATTTCACTCACGACAATTCCGATTATCAGTGGTTTCTGGACTACGGCTACCGGGATGGCTGCGGCGGAATGCAGCGCAGTGTGCTGAGCTCACTCTCAGCTTCCTACAATACAATGGGCGATTTAATTTATTATGAGGATCTGGCCAAGAATTTGGACGCCAATCTGGCTGAGGTAGACATGGAAAGCTTCCGGGCCGAGGACATACACTCCTTGCTCTCCCAGTTGCCAGCCTATTGCAAGAGCCTTGGCGGCGTCAATAGTCGCCTGCAGCAGTCGCTGCTATTCCAGCAGCAACAACAACAACAACAACAACAGCAGCAGCAGCATCAGCAGCTGCAGATGCAGCAACAGATGCAGCTGCAGAACAGTAACAATATGCAAAATATGCTACACAACATGTCGCAGACGTCGACAACATCAACCAATGAGCTCATTGACAACTCATTTTGCAAGTCGGAGCTGCTTTTCTCGCCCGTCAAGGAGTCGCACATTTCCGTTGACTCGCTGGACATGGATCCGTATCCGGACGAAGGTGATATTATACTGACCTGCAATAAAGACAACTACACGATCGCCTTCGAGGGCAGCGTTCTCTATTCGGATGACAGTTTCTATGGTAAGTTTTTGCCGATCTATTATTTTATTGAATTAAATTCGTTGCTCATGCATCATTTTTGTGACCAACAGCAGAGCCCTCTGAAATAGCCGTGAGAAACAAACAGAACTGCATCAACTTGCACAGCAATTTGGAGGATATTGTGAAGCGCAACAAGGCCCTGGAGGTATCCATGTCACGCTCGGCCCAATCCTTTCAGTTCCTGTGCAAGTCCCCGCAGACCCAGAAGAAAGCTCAACTACAGCGGTAAGAAAACAAACCCAACACATATTCAAACATCAACACACACACACACACACACACACACACATACACACACATGAATATTCACGCAGATTGGTTTTTTATTGGCATCGCATCGCGGATGTCTGGGCTACCCCCTTTTTGCCTTCGGTTGGTTCAAATGCAGCTGAGAGGTCATTTCAATTTAGTTCAATTTAGTTTCATTTTCCTGCCATACAAATTGGCTGTCCGATGCGAGAGAATGCAAAGTGGGCAGATCTCAACTGGGGCAGATCTCTCTTTATTCCCAGTCCGCTCATGTTGCCTTCACTCTTTTCGTCCCTCGCAAATACGTCACTAGTTTAGTTCGACTCATTTATTACGGTATCATAAACAACAAGTAAAAGTGCTCTAGTCGGGAATGCCTGGCTAGGAGATACCCTGAAATTCCATAGTTTTCAATCGTAAACAGTCAATTTGAGTTTACACTGCTTTGTTAAAAAACTTCCTTGTTCTTTAACCGGTCTTAATTAAACTCATTTGCAATGAAATCTTTTAGTTCTTAATCTGACCAAACATATATATGCATATACTTTATGGGCTCGGAGATATCTTCTACTGCCTGTTACATACGTTTGCACACAACCAATATACCGTTTTCAATCGGTTCAGGGTATAAACATCCGGCATCAGGTAGCCCAGCGTTAGTTGTGGCTTCTACGTGAAAAAACCAATCCGCAGATTTTCCGCTAACCAATTATAATATGCAATGCTGGATGTGCCTGCGCTTGTAAAGACGCTCGCTTCTTCTTGTCTCGCCCGCTCGCAGGTATCCTTCGGGTAACAATAACAACGGTGGCGGCGGCGGCGGCGGCGGAGAAACCATCGTCCTGACCCGCCATTTGCCGCACTGCAGCGTACGGAAGAGCAGCAGCCTGCCAAATTTACAGAGCGAGCTGACGCTGAGCGGCAGTTTGGCAGGACAACAGCCAGATGAGCAGGCGAAGGATCATTCGGCACCGTTAAATGTTTCGCAAGCGATTAGCACTTCAACCATGGAATCGTGCACGTCGCGGTCTCGCAACCTGCTCCCCATGTGCCAGATGCCGATCTCGATCAGTGTTTCATCAATATCGGAGCGCTTGCAGCAGCCGACCGATGATCAGCACAAAGATGCCACGCCCACGCCAACGCCACAGCAGCAGCAGCAGCTGCAGCAGCATCACCATCATCATGCGCATTCACATCGGCACAAGCATCGCTGCAACTGCGCCCTGTCCTCCACTCAAGGTAGCCAGAACTCCTCGCAAGCTCACATCTCTGGGTCAGCCTCGTCGGGCAACTCGAATGCGGCCGCGTTCAATCTAGTCAAGCTGTTCATCAAGCAGAAGAGCACCAGCAGCAGCAGCTGCGCCCAGGAGGAGGGCCAGGCCTGTGCGCTCACCTGCATGGACGTCTCCTCGGGCTGTTGGCCCTCAAGCGATGCGGCTGCCTCGAGTTGCAGCAGCGGCTCGTTGGAGAAGCGTTTGCGCAAGAAGAGCATGCATGACTCGGGCAAGGGCTCGGCCGTGAGCCGTCATGACGAGGACGAGACCTATGAGAACGAGGAGGCGGACGCGGCCTCAACGCCCAAGAGACAGTTGCGCACTCGCTGCGATCCTGTCTTTTATGACGACGGCGCCAGCTCCAGTTCAACGGGATCGCTGACGGCCACCAATTCGCCGGCGCACCGACGCCGCAGTATGCCGCTCCGGAATCCACAGCTTTACCAGCTGGCCGCCAGCTCACAGACACAGAGCACGACACCAACACCAGCACAGACACAGGCGGGAACCCAACTGAGCCAGCTGTCGTCGGAGGCCAGCAACTCGGAGCAGCTGACCCAGGTGCCAATGGGGGGGCTGAAGTCGCGTCGTTCGATTGGCACGCGACCGCTCTCGTGCGCCTCCAGCTCGGATATGATAACGCGCTCCATGCAGACATCCTGCGGTTCCTTGAGCACAACGCACAGCAGCCTCAGTGAGCGTTACCGTTGTGTGCCGCCCTCGTTTTTGGCAAAGCTGCACAATCTGGGCGATCAGGGGCAGGCGCCCATTTACGTGATCTATCCGAATTACGCGCTGCCCGATCTGGGCTTTGTCAAGACCAGTTCCAGCAGCGATGTCATCTTCTCGCCCTTCAACTACAAGATGACGCTGGACAGCGCCTGCTCCACGGCCTCGCTGAAGAAGCAGCGCAGCGGCCACTCGAGTGTTAACGGGAATGAGTTCTTCAAGACATTGGATTACAAGCACATCTCCGACTGGCATTCGCTGGCCACGTTGCTGCCTGTGGAGTACCGTCGCCGGCTGCAACACATTCCTGAGGTGCGCCAGATTTCGGGACAGTTGGACGCGGAGCTTTCACAGCGACCGCTATTTTGTATGACGCCGCCGATTCGTCGCAATCGGCCAAATGTGTGCGACTGCGCCAAGAACTTGCAGGAGCTTCAAGCGCAGACCCAGCTCGATGAGGCATCCAGTTCGGGCTCTAGTCAGCCGCCCAGCTCTGGCTATCGCGGCTCGTCCACGCTGCTAACCGACTCTGAGGTGGACGCCGATCCGCTCAAGCAGATGTATGTGTATCAATATGAACAGCAGCGCATGGACTCTGGCGTGGAGACGAGCCCGGCTGGTCGACAGTTGTTGACCACGGGCCAAACGCCACCGCAGCCGATGCCCCGCAGCATCCTGCGCAAGGCCAATTCGGCGCAGGCGCGCACCAAGCGCAATTCCATGATTGAGGCCAAGCAGACGCAGCAGCTATCGAAGCTGGAGAAGCGTCGCAGCTTGCAGGAGCCGCCACATAATTATGCCCTCGGCTCAACCGACGAGTTGGCCGAAGTCTTCGAGGAGGAGGAGCACACGGCGCCAGCTCAGCCCGCCAAGCAGCGACTTTCCCGTAAGGACCTGGATGCCCGTGCACGCGCCGAGAATTTCCTGGTCTCGGTTCCACGTTCCGAGCTTAAGTATTACGCTGAAATCGCGGCCATTCTCGAGTCTTCCGGCGAGCAGGTGCAGTACGATGCAGCGGCACTTAAAAAGGAAGTTAGCCGCGTGCTCAGCCAGCAGAAGAAGGTGTCGTTTAACGACGCTGCCGCAGCGGCCGAATCGGATCTGCAGCAGCTGCAGGCCAAACGCTTCTCAACGCCGCCCAACTCACCAAACATTTCCATTGCGGCGCTGCAGCGACGCGAAACCCTGGATGCCCAGGAGCAGCGCAAAATTGAGAGCAATCGCTTCAAGCGGCTCCAGATCCAGTGGGAACTCATGAGCAAAGACTCAAGCATGCTCAAAGAGCTGGCCTGCGAGCAGGCCACCAAGAGCGGCGGCTCAACGCCAACCTCGACGAACTCGGCAAACTGCAGCTCGGCGCCGAAGTCGCGCATACCACGGCCAGTTAGCTACCCGGCGGGCAGGTAAGTGAAGATCAGCGCTCAGAATGCGATTTACAAAATTTCGTTTTGGAACTTTGTGTTTGCTAAATTATGGTTTCTTTTCGTTTTGGCTATCATTTTGTATGATTTGTTTCAACTGGGTATGGCAGAAGTCCGAGGCCAAATGCCACCGATCGCTATCCCGATCGCGCCACACCCAAGACTGTCACTAAAAGCAAAACTCTTCCCGCTAATGTTTCCTCTCCACAAATCTGCAGAGTCGGCAACGCACAGGACGCGGCCAGCAGCGGCAAGTGCAGTACTCGATCCCCCAGCCGCATCGTACAGCCGAAGCGGTATAGTCTGGCCACCACGCCCACATCGACAACGCCCACGGCTGGCCGCGCGCGCACTCCGACCAATCGGGCGGCAGCGGCAGCAGCTACCACCCCGAATACTCCCAAACGCCAGAGTGCCGCCCAATCGTCCAGGTCTGTTAATATACATATATAGAATGTTGTCAAATATGAAATCTCGATTACTTATTGATATATCTCGCTTACTTTCAGACCAAGTTCACGAGTGCGTTAATTGACAAGTGGGCACGATATTAACCCAACTGACATTATTCAGCAAGCGTACGATGCGATTATCAATATCTAAACTCAACATATTAACAAAGAACAATGAAACATTGTAAAAATATATAGTATAAGGCTTTTGCGCGGCTCTACTGCTTGGCATGCTGGCCCAGACCCCAGAAGTGATACGAGAAGCATTCATAGATCAGTTGGGAAAGCAGAGAGAAACAATTCAAATCGGGCTAGTGGTCAGTCACATGTGCTAGTATTTTTTGATTGATTTAAGTTACGTGAAAGTAATAGCGAAGGATAGCTAAATTTCTTTTTTACGATTATACAAATATAAATGCCAATATGCGTTTGCAAATGAAACAAATATTTTGATGTATATATACACACACGCAGAAGCTTAAACGTTATTTCCATTAGCTAATCAATGATACCGACATGTGCATATTGCGGAATATTTACGACACATAAATTTATACTATATACATATATATATGTACGTATGCTATATAAGTACATCCGGGCACGCAAAGATTTAAAGGCGAATTAATTATTTGTGAGGAACTATGTAAAGCTCAAAAAACAATTGCGTAATGGTTTAAGCCATTCACATTCACAAACACTCTCTTGAGTTGCTTAATATGACTAGAAATTTAAAAGAAAAATGCATATGATTTCGCTTTTAGTGAGTAAATCATTTTCTAATGGCCTTCAATGTTTTAGCAAGAGACAGCTAAAAGCTTAGCAATTTTGTGTTGTGGCGTTAACGATGATAATGAATTTGAATTTGATTTTAATTTGTGTTAAATGAATTTGCGGCTGAAACGTTTTTGATAAATTGCCTGATTTGATTTTATTACCTGATTTGATTTCATTACCTGCTTTTGCTGCTTATTCTAAGTTCAAAGTGATTTCAATGTGTACGATAAACGTTGTACTATATACGCTAACGCTACCATTACTCCTACTATGATTTGTACTTTAAACCTATCTATCTAAAACATAACTTGCTATTAATTACTGGAAGACATCATTTATAGTTAAGCCTAAATTTAACCACTTTTTGTATCCTTAATTGTATAAACATTTTTATTGTATATCATATTTACAAGCAAAACACATACTGTATTTGTGGGAGAATTGTATCACGAGATGGATATGCGGGAAAATAAATAAATATAATACCCAAAACAAAAATCAAGCAAGAAAAAAAATGTATAAAACACAAACTCAATAAAAATATTAATAAAGAAAAAGTATTATCAAAGTAAAACAGTCAAAGTTTTGTTTATTGAAAACTTTTGAAATTTAAATTTCTATGAACCATGGCATCTATGGCATCTAATCAACTAGGCAAATTAGTTATAAACAAATTTATGAAATTCGCAAGGACAAATTTGAATTTTAGTCGAATCAAAAAAGTCTTCTTGGAAACAAAACAGCTAGACATCTTTAATAAACCTTTAATTGTTTAGCAAACTTTTATGGTAATTCGATATTCTTGGATTCAAATGATTAAGAATTAACTTTTTAAATGATGGTCATAGATTATTGTTATTGAATGATTAAAAGTATAAATTATATGATATATAAAAAATTTTTAATGAATCTGAATAGTCTGCAGGCAAGAATAGAAAGGCGCGGAAAAGAAATGTTGATAATTGATAACAATTCAAAGAAACAAATATTGAACCTCGTTTAGCTGAAAATTAGTCGAAAATGCCTGCAATTGGGTATACTTAAGCACACTTGTGCCTAAGTAAGGTAGTTAATTTTTCAAAATGAATGTCTTTAAAGTTTTACAGGCAACAATTAAAACACATTGCTTCAATTGCACACAGACACACACACATACACACACACTACGAACGGGACGTATTTACAATAATTACAAGTACAGTAGGCAGTAGGCAGCTTTATTAAACTTCGTGGTAATTACAACAACATGTGTTGCGCTACTTTCAGCTATGTGTGTACATATGTATGTATATGTGCGTATGCGTATTTGGATGCAGGAATGTGTGTGGATTTGCATACATTTACCTAATTAAATAAAATAATGTTAGCGCAAAAGTTGCAGGGGGCGTGAAAATTCGCTGTGCCTGTCGTCCCTCGTGCTTGCTTCTGTTTCTTAGCACATTTGCTTAAAATTGAAAAAATATAACAAGTTGCAAGGCTCGACTGCGAAATACCCTTTATTTTTTTACTAGAGTGCGCAGCTCACACTCTCAACGGGTATAGGGTATGTCCTTAAATATATACAAGCAAGAGCATTCACATACATGTATGTACTATGTGCTGCCTGTCTGTATATGTCTGATAATTATCGTTTACTTGAGCGAACTCCCATCCCATTCAATTTCTTCTTCGGTTGTGGGCGTAGGAAGAGTTTGGCTAACTGTGTTAAGGCTCTTGCCTCTTGAAAAGTAAATATTTAGCTGAGTAAATTCACTTTTGTGTTCGTATTCGAATTTGTTGCCCATTAAGTTTGCTCATTTTGGCTCTGAGTGCCGACATTAATTTGCATATGAAATTGTTGTTTTATTATTGCGGCATTTGGTAAATACAATTTACAATTTTTGTTTAATTTGCGGCTGTATAACTGTTACTCTAAAAAGCAACTCCGTTCGCGTTTCGTTTTGTTTTTTTTTTTGCGCGAGCAACGCCGGGCTAAATACATTTTCCAAAAACTCGGTCATATGCATTTAGCTGTCAAACGAAAAGCAAAAGTGCATAAAGTATGCACATGAAGCAGAATGGGGCCTACAATATTTGCATTGAAATATTTTTGCAAAAATAATTACATGCACATGGCCCACAAAGCTGCAAGAATGGAACGCTGTTTATGACTGGAGACATGAGACAGCAGACAGCAGACAGGAGACAGGAGACATGGCACAGGCGACCGCCGTACGAGCTTTTCTGTGGTTTTTGGCAATGTCAGGACACGACACGGCTCGACAAAGCCAAATGGCAAGAAAACTTCTGAAAATGTTGTCGTTATTGTGGTGCGAACTTTTGGCTTTGGGTCTGGCCCAACTGTTCTTATTGTTGCTGTTGCAGGTAGCATCTGCTGTTCAGCCTGAAGACACGCGATGGGGCTGGTTACAGAAAACAAAACAGAGCAATAACAGGTCATATAATAAAATAAAATGCAATTGATATTCAAAAGCGAAACTGCAGAATTGAAACAGACCTAGCACAGAAACAACAACAGCAACAACAACAAGCACTAAGGGGCTGATAACACGGGAAAGCGAATTGCCCGCGGCGAATTTGCCGAAGGGGCTCCATTGGGGCGGCGCTTCATACCAGGAGCGCATGCTCCCTTGTGTTGTGGCAGAGCAGCGCCCAAGGGAGTGGGGCTTTGCGGGGAATGCAGCTGCGGCGAATTTCACACGAATTCTGTTAGGAGCCTGACCTAGTTCAACATGTTTGCAGGTTGGTTGGCTGGTTTCAGCTCCTATTTGCGCTGTGACTTTGCCAACATTTTATACACCTCTGGCTGCTTTTATGGATGCCTCTATATATGTTGTTATCGTTGCATGTGTTTTGCTGTGTTTTAACGCCTCTGGCTTGAGTTAATATTTCAATATATACACCACCTAGAGCAATATTAATATTTTGAAAACATTTTCAAGCATATTGTTGCTTTGAGTTAAATCAATTTTCATCCAATGGACTCCCCATGTTCTAACTGTTCTATGGAGACCTCGACGGCGTTACTGAAATTCTGAAGTTTATTAAGCCTCATGCAGTTTTCAATTTTAAAAGTGAACTCACACAGGAGTATATTCTGTTTTAAATTCGAAATGCAGGCACACGGCACAACGGGGGTGCTGCCACAAAATATGCAAACAATTTTCAATTAAAAATCAATTTTATGCTTCAACTGCAGCTAAGTGCAAAATAGTTGCTGCTGCACGCCGAAAAGAGCGTCTAAAACTGAGGTGGCCCACAAAATGCGCAAATATTTAGCCAAGTTTATAGCCACATCGCATTGCCAAGTTGCAGGGCCTGGTTTTAAGCAGAAAATGCTTTCTTTAATCAGCGTTAAAAGTGTGGTAATTAAACAATTGAGCAGGCTCTAGTCAGGAGCGCCCGATCAGGAAACACCTTGAACCCTGAAATCTGGTTTTACAAACATTTCAACCTCTTTGCGTTCATACATACATACAAAAATTCACACACACACACACACACACAAATGTACGCCGTAGGCATTTTACTCAGTGGCTGCGTTGGGAACTATCGAAATTAAAATTCTTGATTCACTTCCAAACTAAAAGTATGATAGTTATGAAATTTTTAGGATTAATAAAAGCATTGAAATGTATGTAAAAGCCAAATCGAATATAACATTGTTTGGTGCCTCTAGTTCTTTAGTTTTTTAATAAGGATATGGTAAAAAAACCAAATGTAGAAATTTTTAGCGATATTAATGAAGCGGGGCAAGATATCGAAAAAAAACTACAAACATGTTTTGCGTATGGATTAGGAGAATCTAAAGTTTAGTTCTCTAGCTTTTGTCGTTTCCAAAATTCTGCGTTATATATACTTTATAAAGTTGCACAAAGCCATTATACCCTTTTGTACCCATTTTCAGCGGGTTTAGGGTATAAAAATCGAGATAGCCTAAGTGTAAGGCCTAATGTAAGAATTTGCATTTAATTTTCCGGCGCTTTTAAAGAAAAGCAAAAGTTGTGATGCCGTTGAAAGTTAGAAGTAACAGTGGCTACAGCTGTTGCACCACCGAAAAACGGAAGTCATCTGACCATAAAGCGGAAGCAAAGCCAGCTGACGTTCTCAACCGATGCTGACTAGCGGTATTCTTGCAATTAGCCGCAGCGATTAAGAGGCGCAAAGTTGAAGACAAGTTGGTTGGCATTTGAAATCCACTTGACAAAGACAAAAAAAAAAACAGAAAACAATTTAAATGCGCTCTTCGTTTTCCTACCTCTTTTAGTCAGAGTCCTAACAGTTATGCCTTGCTAACAGTCACATTACATGCACTCAACTTCAAGTCGAGTAATTGGAAAATTGATGGCCGAGTAACCCCAAAGGATGTGGAGCTTTGAGGTCGCGGCGCGTTTAGAAATTTTCATAAAACTTTTTATGGTTGCCATTTTGTGGCGCGCTACAATTGTTGCCAATTTCCGACCGAGCAGACGTGTGCCTTGCTAAGTCTTACGTCCTGTCGTGGGAACCCTCAAAATGCATGGGTAATTCCTGCGACTGTATCACCGCCTTCCCAAGTTCTGTTAGCCGAAGTCAGCCACATATCCAATTACGTTTATAGATATTACGAACATTGTGCCAAATATACGCACAATATAGCCATCAAATTGTACAAAGAATCCTTAAATAAAGCTTAAGCATTGCGCTGGCCAAATAATGGGGACGGTAACTGCTAAAAGAAGTGCAACTCTTTTGGAGCTTCAATTTTGAGGGGTGTTAAAAGTTTGGCAATTGCGACTACTTCAAGCGAGGAGGCGTTTTTATACTCGTTCGCGAAACGAAAAGAGTATATTGGGCTTGTGCAAATATAAATAAAATAAAATTTAATGAATTCAATATAGTTCCGACCAGCGGTCAAATTTGTTTCGTCCACGTTATTTAATAACTTAACTTAAATTTTGTCAAATGAAAAACTAAATAGTTGGTGTCGATGATGTCTAACACATAGTTTAGGCAAAGACAACATAAATAAATAGTATTTATATTGTTATTGGTTTAGGTGTCGATTGTGACCGTGCAGAGGCAAATTTATTTTTTGGTTTTTAGACTCGATTCATATTATTATTATTATTGCATTTTGCTCTATTGGTTAGGGTATAGTGGTTCTGTGCAAATGTATGTACTAGGTATAAGGAGGCATCTTCGACCCCATAATGTATATATATTCTTTTAAAAAAACTCTTATAAAAAAAACAACAACACGGCAAAATTGAGAAAAATTTGGACATGTAAAGCTATAGGTCTCATATTCCATAACTTTGTCAAAACTGAACCGATTTTAATGTTTGATTGCATTCTGGTCATGATTTTTATTAACACCGATTCTACATTTAAATTCGATGCATTTTTGAAAAAAAAATTGATTTTTTAAATTTTTGAAAACTTTATTTTTCAAAATTTCAAAAAGTTTCGCCCTGCAGCGAAAGCCTGAAGTTATCTGTAAAAAATTGGGATTTACTAACAATCTGGCCACCATTTAGACGTATTCTTACGATTCTCATGCTAAGCATGAGCATTTATTCGCTTTCGGACGAAAAACTTTCAAGATGGCTCCCATTGCCCAGGTAATCATATCATATCATGTCAACCTAAATCTAAATTTTCGATTTGTATTTATTTAATAATATTTTTACATCCTAACATTTGCATAAAGTGTAAGAAATGTTTATAGTGGAACTGGGTTATTTATTTCATATGCGTTGCTTTTATAAAATCTGAGGTTTGCCCAAAAAACCAGGTCTAAACCGTAATATTTATAGAATTAAGACAAACCTTGATTGATTGTTTAGTTTGCCAAACACAAACCTACAAAAAACCAAACTTCATATCTCTATCTATTACAGATAGAGGATCAGACCAAGGACAGATGTCGGCACAGTTAGACGGACATGATTTTATCGACTCGGAATTTAATCGACGTTTAATAAAAATTCCTTTTCAAGGTGTAATTTTTTAGCAGTTAAAAAATTAACTAAAGTAATGTGTATCTGAATCCAGAAAAGCGCTGACTATAAACGGGGCGTATACTTAACTCCGCGCGTGTTTTTTATCTGGCATGGTCGCGGTTACACAAACATCATGCTCGTAAATTAAAATGACACGTTTTGCATATTTATGTATATATGTACACACGCACACACACACACACACACACACATACACATACACACAAGCAATAAAAAAGTTAATTATTCAATTAAATTACACTCGAAGGCGTTGCAGATGTCGCATTCGGCAAATGGCTGACGACCCATAAAACTGACACTGCGAACTCGCACGGCAGAAGAAGGAAGGACTGGCAGCTACGGCTGGCCAGGCGGGCCAGGCGCTGACAGACAATGCAGGCAAGAAGCAGCGCAACGCAACGCAACGCACCGAAATCGTATAAAATCATGTTTATTTAATTTACATTATAAAGCGAGGCGGGTCGTTAAATTCACTTGCCACTGGCGGCCTCGTGCGCATTTTAAAAACAATAAAACGAAAAATGATTGACAAATATGCCCAAAATAGGCCCACGGATATGAGTAAATGATGGGTGCGTTTCCTCATCAGAATTACGCCCAAGCACAACTACAGACGGGCATCACGCAACCCCCGGCGGGGTATGCGTACAGAAGGGTCAAGCGAAGGGTGTAAGTAAGCATATTAATGAGCTCGGGGGTTTTGTCGTCTGGGGGCGCTGCTGAGTGACCGTCTGGAAGGGTCTGTGTCCGGCTGTCCGCCGTCCGGCTGTCCGCTGTCCGTCAGCAGCGGGGTCAGAACTCAACTAGTCCTCGTTCCGGGAGTAAAGTAAGAGTGATGTAATGTGAGCCGCCGTCGTCCAGGCAAACGGTTTATGCGTGACCGTGTCCTTCCTATGCTGTTTGTTGTAGTTGCTGTTGTACTTAGTCAATGTTGTTGCTGTGCTTGTTGTGTGATTAATTCGCGCAAAGAGTTGTGCGCTTCCGTTTCCGGTTGGTGTTGCTGTGGTACTTTTATGTTTCACATTTCACAGGAGGCTGACTCGTGCTGAGCGCGCATGTGAGTGGGCGTGGCACAAAATTAATTGTTTTGTACCCAACGAGGCTTAAAAACACATGCTCATGTAAGCCACGTCCGTTTTAAAAGCACGCTGCTCATGTTTGCAACTCACACACACACACACACACCCACACCAAGCCAAGAGTTACACACACACACACTCGCACACTCGCACACTCGCACATCGGTCACCAGGCAACATTTGACGATTTGCTTTGCTCAACGCATTTGAGATAAGAGCAGCGCAACGGGTTCGTTTGTGTGCAATTAATATGAAAATCAGGCATACTTATCTTAATTAGTTAGTCGCTTATGAAAGACGAACTAAACTACAAGACCCGACACTTAAACACGCGAAGAGACCAGCTAAAAAACTGGCGTCAACGCTACGCGATCCACGTGTGACTGAAGGAATACGTATGTGTGTGTGTGTGTGTGTGCGTGTGCGTGTGTGTGTGTGTGTGTGTAACATGGCAACTCATATTTGTGCTTATTATGGCACTTCACATATAATGCACAGCGAATTCTGTAATTTAAGTACCACATTTAGTTCGGGTAACAGTCCTCGTTTTCTGCTAACCCTTGGGGACTCCAAAGCTGCTTGTGCTAATTCGCGCTTAATACCTTGTGTATACGCCCTGTGTAACGCCTACAAAATGTTGCAAAATGTGTGTATATCAAACATATGTATATACTAGAAATAGTTGTGGTGCTTGTTGCGAGGTCGCTATTTATTATTATTTTGCTGTTCTTTGTCTTTGTATCCTTTATTTCGTACAAATTTACAATTGCTTTTCAGAATTACAATAAACAAGACCAAAATATGAATGCATGACAACAAACGAATATATATATATTTATAGAATATTTGAAATACACACACGCTGACATTTTTATTCAAATACACACATTGAAATATTTGCCATTGAACAAAATACGGGCAAAAAAAAAAAATAAAGATATTGCACAGTATTTTATACAATTTTAAAACGGCTCAAAAACATGGCAACAGCTATAAAGCATTTTAGTTCGTTTATTAACATCCATTTGTATAGGTATTTTATTTATTTTGTATATGTGGTTTTTGCAGTTTCATATTGCTGATGCTTCTGTTTGCTCCGTTTTTAAACTGTCATATGTTGAATTTGTGGTTTAAATTGAAAACTTTACATTGTACAGAAGAAGTCTTGTTACCAATAAATAAAAATTTCTGCTCTAAGCTTGACCTCCGTTGCATCATTTCTGCAATTTTGCGTTTACGTCCATTAAATTGCACAACCGACCGATAGAAGGAAATCATGTAATTGTAATTGAAATGAAGTAAGCGTAAATTGCAAGAAAATAAAAGTCAGCAGCAAACAAAAAAAAAAAAGTGACGGCCAGTGGACAACAAAAAAAAAATGTATTTCTTGGGCAGCGAGGCAAGTTGCGAGGCAAGCAGCGAGGCCACCAAAATGTTTGTTTCCTTTCAAATCAGTAGACTTCCTTTAGCCTGGGCTGCCGCTTACCTTCGCCTTGTCGTTGAAGTGGAGCTAAGGCCGAGACGAGGCAAAGAAAATAAGTGGAAATCACTTGAAAATACTAACGAGCTGTTACGCTTGGCAAGAAAAATATAATCAGCAGCATCATGTCTGCAGGTGCACTTAAAAGGCGTTCACTTTTTTTTTTTGTATTTTGTATTTTGCCGCGCCCCTTTCCACTCCGGACATGGACCAGCTCCAACGGCTTAAACTCAAACTGAACAATGGCCAAGTGAAAAAAATCTTTAAACAATTAAAATTAACCTTTTTGGGCATTTAAACAAAGTGCATGCAAAACAGGTGAAGGCGAGCCAAACAGAAAAACGCGAACATTTTTAAAAAGTTCGGAGTCAACTCAGAAAATCCCAGCAGCCAGCTTTTGTCAGTTCTCGTAAAGTGCACTCCACTTGGACCTGTTCGCAATTTGGCTGTTTTCCTGGCCAAAGCTGCCGCACCACTTTTGAGCCGCTTTCGAAGCTCGAGTCTTGTCAACAATGATGACGGCGACGGCGACTTTGAATGAGTGCAAGTTTGTTTTGCTTATGAAGGCCACGACGCGCAGTCGGGCAAATCGTGATCATGCCAAGATCGTAATGAAGTTGCCCAGTTCATTATTAAGCTGGCGCGTGCCGCCTGTGGTATATTCCTCGTTGTCGTTCGTTCGCCATGGAAAATGGAAAATGACTTTGAACTTTATTGTTGTGCCTACTGCGATTGTGATTGTCTTTGTTATGTCTTAGCCGGTTTTCATTTGAGGTGTTTTTATATTCGGGGGCTTTATGATTCGCATTGATCGCGTAACTTAATTCATAAATGCCCAGTGAAAGAGAGAAATGGGTGCAAAATTGGAAATGGCAATATCAATAGCAGTGCCATTAATGCATATCTACAAGCGAGAGGGATCAACACAGAAATAACTTGGAACGGGCGGGTCAACAGATGCAAGACACTCACTTTGCCTGGCAGCACGACGCCTTCTATAAACAAAAATTGCGGGACTGAGGTTGCACATTGTGTAATAGGAAAACGTTGGACGCTGCTTGTGTTGTCCTACTGAGCAAACTGCAGTATAAAAACGCGGGCCAAATGCAAACTGCAGACATTTCAATTGCAGCCGCGCAACCATCGAGGTCTGAAAGCAGAAAGTCTACGTAAACCTTAAACCGAACACCCAAGCCAAATGGCCAACATTAATTTGGTGAGTTGGCTAAAAAGAGTGTGAAATATGCGAAGGTTCATCGCTAGACGATTAGTAAAATGGCATTAGCTAAATTCAAAGCTGGAATATTTTCGCACTATTTATTTGAAATTTAAAGAATATTTGCATAGGCTTCACTAAATCTTGTTCCGCAGATGCCGCTCATTGTGGCTGTTGCAATTGTGTGCACAACGACGGCGTCCTCGCAAGCTTCATCAATGCCAGCGTGGACGAGGGGCACGGAAAACGGCGCCCAGGCAGCCGCTTATAGCAGTTATGGCCACAACATGGCAGCTGGCACGGCTCAGTACGATAATCGGTGGCTGCCGTTGGGAGAGCAGAGCACGTCCATGTTCCACAAGCCATTGCATCGGTACGCCTTGAAGTACGATGCGGCGTCGGGAGAGCGGCGCAGCTACAGAAGCGATTCCCCTGGCTTAAGCGGACACAGCCAGTCCGGACTGGGGGCCGTGCTTAATGGGCTCACAAATCTCTCGGGCATGGGACACATTAGCAACGGCTACGCCTCAGTGGCGCCCACGCACACCGAGGCTGTGGCGCTGGCATCGTCAAAACAAGAGATACCAATTTATGAGGAGCAGCACGAGGACGCGGCCGTGGCTGCAGTGGCGGCAACAGCCAACGATTACGGCGATACGGAGGCAGGTCGCAGCGGTTATGGCAGCGGGGAGCATATCCAGCCAGCGATTTACAATTTTCCAGCTGCTGTTGGCGGGCACGCCGCAGCCCTTCTGCCAACTTTTAATGGAGCCGAGCAGGGCTCCTGGACGCCCTCATCTGTCCAGCAATACAAAGGGGCCGTGCAGCATCAAGAGGAAGAGGCGGGCAACCATTACGCCTACGACAAAATCTCGGTAGGAAATTTTCTGAATTCAGGATACGAAGCGTTTCAGCAACATCACGCCGAGGAGCAACAGCATCAACAACAGCAGCAGCAGCAGCAACAAGAGCAGTTGGAGCACGCTTCCTATTTCACACCTCACGGCGGTGCGGAAGCGGGCACTTCCGCGAGCGGACCAAGTGATTACGAACAACACTCCGACGGCGAGGAGCAGAGCTCCAATTTTCTGGCCGAATCGAGCGGCCACGAAGACGGCCACGCACAGTCGAATCACCAGTCGCACCACCATGTGGATATCATCAACTATGTGCCCGTGAAGCACGTCAAAAAGCAGCACGTGCCCGTCGAGAAAACTGTGAAAATACCCATCTCGCATGCCGTCATCATTCCAATCAAGAAGCCGGTTCCAATCCACATCCCCATCACAAAGCAGGTCCAAGTTCCCATCGAGAAGGAGCTTAAAGTGCCGGTGGAGCGCCTTGTGCCAGTGCCCGTGGAAAAGCACATTCCAGTGCCGGTCGAGAAGCGAGTGCCGTACACGGTGATCAAGTATCTGCCCATTAAGGTGCCCAAGCCATTCCCTGTCAAGGTGCCAGTGTTCAAGACCGTCCTGCACAAGGTCAAAAGCTGGTGGTAGATGACACTCTCTTTATATTTACTATATATATATAGTGTTACCCTTTGAACGTTCATTTTATTAGCGATAAGTACGTTACTCATACGCCCCGTGCACTCTGTCATGCAAATGTGCATTGTTCGTGTTGTAAAATTAATTTTGTTAAGCCAAAAGCCTGTGTTGTATTCCAATTTTGTGAATCATTTAACATTACAACAATTTGCGTTTGTACGAATACATAAATAAGTATAAAAACACACGAAACCGCCGCATTAACTCATTTTATAGAAATCGTCAGATGGCATCGAGGTTTTTTAGTTACAATTTTACGCTGCATTTATCATGTGTAGCAGTCTGTATTTATTTAGGTTTTATTCACTTCAAGCGCGCACAATGTAATTATGTTAAATGAAATGGAATTCATCTAGGCGACTGTTGTTGTTGCTCTTGTTGTTGTTGTTCTCAAACTGCAAAATCCAATTTCCAGACCATTACATCCTCAGTTGGAGCCAGGCAACGGGACATCCTTTTGCCTACGGCACACTTCGAGCAATTCAAGTCAGCCAGCAGTCAAGCTCAGCACGCAAACTCTAATTAAATTAAGAGCACACCTTTTGTTTACCTACTACGGGTTGGAATGCAGAGCTTAATAATCTCTATCTCTGCCTTGACCAGCTGTCACTTTGCACTTTGTTGGATTGCTCTCGAACAGTGCTTAGTGTTAGTCAGTCAGAATTTAATACGAGACTGTGTTGTATACACACATATATACCACATCTGCTGACATTGCTTATTTAAATGCACATTAACTGTCATTAAATTATTATAATTTATTCGCATTTTGTAACTGACAAAACACACACACACACTCCGACAACATCTACATACATATATCACTCATCAGTCTTCACTCTTCATCTTCTATTCGTGTCGAAATAAAACTCAATTGCTCACATGCAGTGCGCGTCTTTCGCCGCCATTTTGAACAACTCGCACGCACAGTTCGGCATTTGCATGGCTGGTGCTGCCACCCTTGTTGTGGTCGTTTGCTTTTGCCGCTGCCTTTCCGTTTGCCTTTGTCAGCCACTTGTCAGTCATGTGGCTGTCTGTGACTCTCTTGCCCGTTCTCGTTTTCGCGTTCGCGTTCTTTGTCCATGTCCTTGGCGCTGCTTCTGCGCTCGCTCCATTTACTGTATTTTTGATGTCTAAATTGCATTTTATTATGTCGCCTGCAACACAACAAAGCGAGCGACAGCAACAAAAACTCCTTCGCTCGCCCCATATGGGCTGGCCAGCCCATCCCCCCCCCGTATCTCCCCGTACCTCCCGTATCCCCCTGTATCCCTCGTCGACTCTCGCCGCCTGTGACTTTGCATGTCGCTGTTGGCGCTGCTGTTTATGTCGCTCTTGTTGTTGCGGTTGTAAATTTTATTTATCATTTAACATTTTTTACGCTCTTTATGCGGGGCGGGGGCTGGCGACACACTTTAAGTGACTTTTGAAGCACTTTATTTTGCATACAAAGTATGTATGTGTGCATGAGTGCGAATATGGTATATACACTTAATATGGCTGATAACTCGTGGTTGTCTGATGATTGGAGGTTTCTTCCGTTCTACTCAGCATCAAATAGATCGAGAGCACATTTTACACAGGTGTCACTCATTAAATATTTAACACGATTTATTTTTATGGTTATTTAAAGGAAATTCTATTAGCGATATTCTGACAGCAGGTTTGATTAACCTGAAAATATGCATTTCGCTCGAACACCGTAATAATGCTTAACTATTCTGTTTTAATCTCGTTAAATAGCTCACATGTTTGCCTTTGGATCAACAGGCGTACATGTTTGTGAGCAGTGTGCTTCGAAATTATGACCTGGACTCTGAATATTAATATTAATTTTATATCCATGATTGCATTAATTTGTCGCTCCGGGTAAACTTTTAATTTGTTTTTGCATAAAGATAAATAGAGATATGTTTGTGTTCGTTGTGTTTGCGATAAAACACACACAAAATTGCACACTCTAAACACAATTATAAGCATATTCGGTGGCAAAGGAAACAGTTGGTTTTAATAATGTCTTCTCATGTGTGTGTGTGTTTGTGTGTGGGTGTGCCATTTTCAGCCACTATGTTTGTACTTTTATTAAAAAACTTTTGCATAATGAAAGTTGTTCGCCTGCTTTCCCAATTGCAGACGCAAAATATTGCCAAAAAAAAGTTTGCTTCAGCGAGTTATTTATATGTATAAATATTTTTGCACAAGTTTTGAAAATATGATTTTTGCATAGTTTATATGAGCGAAGCACGCATAAACCTCAAATAAAAGCAGATACACACACATACATATGTACATACACACATATGCTTTTCTATTAATATTCCACACTGGATTCCATATTAAATTGCTGTTTATTTTATTTAATTCGCATTTTATTGATTGCTCTTAGAACCCACTCGCCAGCTAAGTGTGGATATACAGTTTATCCCTCGTTATTGGTATCACAAGCAAGAAGGCTCTAGTCGGGAGCGTCCGACTTGGAGATACCCTGTGCCCCGCAATTCACACACACACATAAACGGGTCGGATATGCTTTCTTCAGCCTGTTACATACACTTGCACAAAACCATTATACCCTTTTTACCCATTTTCAATGGATGCAGAGTATAAAAAAAACGCCTCTCAACGAGGAGGCGTCTCAAGCTGATACTTCTTGATGTGCAGACAATTGAGCGTGTCTGGTCCTCAGCTGCAGCTGGCTTAGATTTTCGGAGTCTGTTAGGATTTTTTAGGGTTATGCCCATCTAAGCCGCAGTCGCAGAGCGAGGAACGTGCTTAACAAACCGCTAACACGCGCAGAAATTCCACGGAACATACTTATTCGAGTTCATATGTGCGAATCATATCTGCGGTTGGATAAAATGATTTACGTATTGGCCGTATACCTGCCTGGCTGAAACGCCAAACTCGGAATATAAATTGCTTAAATAAGTTGCCAATTACCAGATGGCTGCCGCGTATATTTTCATTTGTGTCTGCAACAGAAATACGAATACAAATGGCCTTTTATAGACATCCCGCTCGGAAATAGCATGGTAAGCACCAAGTACAGTATGTGTAATTGACATAAATGTGTTGTTTTAAAAGCCTGAAGGGTTTTTAAAGCTCGCCTTTCTATTCAATAAATATTCTACTAGTGTGTGCTGATAAAGATCTGTGTCTATCTCTTAACTCGACCAACTACTTTTGCTTACTGGCTTCTGGCAAATAGAAGTCTTTCAGCCATTTGGCTTAGTGAGGTGTGGCAAATTCCGAACTAATTTATAATGCGAAAATATGTACTGAAGTTGTATATTTTGCAATGGCTCTTGAAATGTTGCTAGAGTTCATAATTTCTGTCATGGCTGACGAAAAATAATATCCTGTCAGCATGTCTTCAGCAGGTCTTCAGGAGTTGTTTTATGTTTGGAACATTTGTTTATTATGTTTATTGTATTCGTCTATTTATTCAAAGTTGCTAGTGCTGTGTCTGTCCCTGCCCGGACTGCTGTTCACCATTTTTGCTCATTATGCATTATGATGAGTTTTGGTGGCTCGAATAATGGCCACAGTTTAAAATATGACTCAGGGACTACGCAAATTCATAGAACACGTCAGTGTTTTTGATCCAGAGACAGCTTTAATTACAATCTGGATAGAAACGATGTCAACAGTTGTTGAATTTGAGATAAAGTATTTTGAAATATTTCAACAACTTTGCAGTTGTTTACTAAATTTTTGAACGCCTTCCGGCAAAGCTATTCAAACTGACCCCGTCCATGTAAATGTTGCACCTGTATTTTGTCCTTTAGTATCTAAATTGCGCACTTTAATTGCAATTATTCGCCTGAGTTGTTTATACTCAAAGTTTGTATAGCAGGCTTTTTACGAACGCGCTATTTTCTCACTTGACATAAATCCTTTTATGCCGTTTTGTGTGTGCCAGCATTTTACTTGGCAACATTTTTGTAGAATATTAAAGTGTAAATAGTTTATGGTAATCGCAAAATATAACACTAGCTGCACTTTAGTTTAACGAGGCAAACACACGCACACATACATATGTATGTAGGTCTAACAACAACACATAAATTCTAAAACATGAAATATCACTTATACGCCAAGTTGTCGTCCGAAAAATTGAGCGCTGTTTATGTAAACTGTGGAAAATTCTGCTTGAATATAACTACAAAGCACCGTTACTCCGGTGAGTTTTCACCACAAGCGAACCAATTAAAGCTATCAGGCAAGCCAGAAAGTACGTTAACACTAAGTAACGCAACTTGGTGTTAGCATCAAAAATTACTGCCACCTGAGCCAACATTTTATGTCGCACATAAATTCAAAAAACCAAAAACTGCCTGTTGGGTCTGAAAGGGGTCCTCGCGTCCCTCCAAATGAGCTAAAACTTTTGGAGCTGCGGTCTAGCTATACTCGGTTGCTTGCAGTTGCTTGCTGTGTGGCTTGCTGGTAATTTTTCAAAAAACGGTTCCTTTTGTCGCCCCATTTCGCCAAACACAACCAACGAACCAACCGGCGTTAGGGACTCGCCGTTTAACCCTTTCAAGTTCTGGTTGCCTGTTGTTATAGCAGCGCAGAAATGATCAAAGTTTTGAGGTGGAAGTGCTGATTAATTTTTAACGTTTATGTTTAGCGGACCCACTGGCATTCGCTTGCGCCTTTTTGACATAAAATGCGGAGTCATTTGCCAAATTATAAAGTCATTTTGATGCTCGGATGCTTTGGGCTTTTATAAATTTGACAATTTGACTTTTATGACGTACCTATAAGACGCGTCAGTTACATGGATAGCTTCTGTTTTATTTTTAACTAATTGAAATCAATCACAAACATCAAGTATACGTATACTTGATATGAATGCACGGTATACAGGTAGAGCTACCTAGAATATGCCGCCCACTGTTTAAACAGCAACAACAACGTGGTGGTTGTCAATTTGACCGCGTGCATGTTCATTGCGATTTGCGGCTTTCGTATTTGCCGTTCGTCGGGCTCTGGCCAGGTCCAGTTGTCAAACTGGCCACAGAATTCTTAACGAAGTGGTTTTGCGGGTGCTGCAATTATGAATTTATGTGCACCAACACAAATACATATATTCATATATATATATATATATATATATATATATATATGTATATGCATAAAATAGAGCGTAAAGTGTGCGCATAAATGTGAATGACAAACCACACAATAGTTCATTTGTTAGATTTACCAATTATAATATTAGGTTTAATGATTTTACCGCTTTTTCGCCATTTTGTGGTCGCGTGTTTGGCTATGCGCTCTAATTTTGATTTCACTCAATATTTTGGTGAATAAACACTATAATTAATTACTTTAGGGTAAATTTATACAAAAAATGCTCAAATTATATAAATAAAATATGAATTTTGTCTTTCATGGTAAAGCATACTAGGATAGCATTGGACTTCCGAGTCAATTAGAGTTAATTTCATTAGTCGGCAATAACTTGCAGCAATTCCATCAGCTGCAGCCACAGGCGTTTCTAGCTAACTGAGTCAAGACTTTACTTTTTGGCTTATTTTGTTGCTGTTTCGTTACCGCCTTTCTAAAGTTGAACGTCGCGTTTATTTTGCGCAGCATTGTTGTTTTTGTGCTGTTACGTGTTGCTTTTGTTGCTGTTGCTGTTCACGTTGTTGTTATTGTTTTAGTTTTTCTACCCGTTCAAAAAAGTAAAACTAGTATATTGGGGTTATCTGTCATACTGTCTGTCCATCCGCCCGTCCGTCTGTACAAATGAACGCTGAAGCTAAAGCCTTGAAACTTGGAATACAAACTTGAAGTTATCTGCGTGTTAAGATTTTCGTGCCACGCCCTCTGGGAGGCTGAAAAATCGATAACATGTCGATACACCTCAAATCCCTAATCAATAAAAAGTGTTAAAGCCAAAGTCTTCAAATTTAAAGACCGGCAATAATTATTAAGACTGTTTTTGACTGCTTTAGGCTGTTGGTACAACGTGAACGAGTATTACGCAGTCGGTAACGCCCGACTGCAATGCTCGTACTTGTTCTTGTTGGAGTTACATTTGGCAATTAGCAGCTACATTCGCCAGCACTTTGCTTCCTTTGCATTGCAAGCCCGCACTTCAATACATATTTATTAGCCGCATTTGTTGGATCTTAGCTCAATTAAAAAGTTTTACTTGGCTACTTTTCTTCATTTGGACGTTGCCTGCCCTCTGACTCCGTCTGCAATGTCTTGTTTGGCTTCAGCTCAGCTGAGCTGCGGGGGTGAAAGTTTTTGAGTTTCATTGCAGTTTTACACTTCTCTTTGGCACTAATTGCAATTATTTTGTTCTAGACGCCCAGGGTTAAAAGCCTGTGACCAATCAGAAATCTTGCGAAATTTTTGAAGCCGCATAAACAAATTATGAATCTAGATTTACGATAGTTACTTATATGATAAGTTTATTAAATTAATGAATTAAAAATTTATATATTAAAGAATTATATATTTTGATTTAAATGTCTAGCCCAACAGATGGTTACCTGTGGTCCAACCTCCATGTGAGCCAAGTCCCTGCGTGGGAATTGCGTATTGAGTGCGTTGTTTGTGCACCACTGTGCGTATTACAGGCACTTTAACGGGATATGGATAGTAGACAGGCGTAGCAATTGGCTTTTCCACGCGGTACGGCACACGGCGCTCCACCACAAATGGAATCGGTCTCTCGACAGGCACTGGCTTTATTTTTTCCACTGGTATTTTGACTTCTTGCATCTGTGGAACGGCCACTGTTTTGGTGACGGGTATCTTGATTGGAATCGGCTTTGGAATGGCCGCGATCACCGGACGGGGAACGCGTATCTGAACCGGCTGCTTGTAGGGCACATGTTGTTTTTGATAATGCGTAATCGGCACGTGCTTGGTGATCTCCACATGCTTGGCCAACGGCAGTCCGGCGATCGCTTTGCTGCTCAATGGGGTGTGGTGAACACTTGTTGTGATAGGAGGCAATGCATTATAAATACTCCCACTTTCTGGTAGATCGGCAATGTGACGCTCCGCCTGGGAATAGAGCGGCTGCTGATCCTCCACAGCTTGCTGTGGACGCGGCTCCTCCCGCTGCGGTTCGTGTGGTTCCCGTTGTTCTCGCTTGACAGGCAGGTTTCTACCGGAGTAAACAAAAGTGCTGCCATCGTTGACTTGTCGCTGGTGCAGTGCCACCCTGTCCTCCTCTCTGCCCGCGGCGGCAAGCCGATAATTGAGAAATTGCTGAATATGATAATCGCGCAATGGCGGCACTGGCCCCCCCGGCTGATATGAATAGCTCTGATAGTAGACGTCGGGCTGCTCTTCATTGGCATCGTGCTCATAATTTGCCGCATTAATGACAAAATCGATTTTGCCCTCTTGCCGCGCATCATACTCCGACTGCACTCTGTTGTAGTAGTTGTTGTTGTTGTTGTTGTTGTTGTAGCTGTGTAATGCGGTCGATGGCACAAAGCCGGCGGCTGTGCTATCGAGAGCACTGACGGCGTTTGGTTCATAATTTGCATATGGTGCCGCTGCCAAGTCACCTACGCCATCATCTAGCGCTGCAGTAGTTGCCCCATAATAATGTCGTGTACTCGCATATCCTGCTAATCCTGCCAGCGTCTCCGTGTTCGGGTCCTGGTAATTACTTCTGGGCAAAGCTGCTGGCAGCGATGTCATTATCGGTGCCGTCGAGCTCATTGTTATGGATAACAACAACAGCAACAAAAGCAAAAGCGGCCCGGGCCTAACTAATTCATTGATCCCTCTTTGAATATTCGTATATTGGCCATTCCGACGTGGCACATTGCTGGGTGGCTTCATGGCTTTGGTTACTTGAGAGCTTGTTCCTCTCTTCACTAGCTTCTCCTTAGGGCACCAAAGCGCTGCGTTGTTGGTTCACAAGTGTGACATTGCGTACTTGATGTTGTGTTTTTATAGCTCTCAGATTAATTGTAATTGTTGTAATATGACACCTTGACACGTTTGAGCTGGCCACTGAGCCAAGAGTGAAGTTCATTGCCTCGTCGGCTTTTTTTCTTTGTTATTATTCATAGTGTTTACTTTCACGTGCGCTCAAAGGGCCGTTCTCGTTTCCCTCTCCAGTATCACAGCAAGAGGGGGTTAATTGATCCGCAAGCAAACGTCGCTCCAGCTGCATCACATTTCACACACAACACACATACACACACTGAAACACCCACCCAATTGTGGTTGCATGGCATAATTGCGTTTTGCGTAAGTAAACACAAATGCATCGCCTTGTCTTTGATATGTCGCTGACCATGACGTTGTCATGTGAGATCCGTTTTCCGGCGTTGAATTGCCGCACTTTCAATTTCGGTTTCATTGTTGCGCTTTCATGGTAACGACATTTTCCGTGGCTGCTTCGGGTCTCTTGCATAATTTATAGATGACACGTCCAATAACGTCGACGCCATTGACAAAGCGTTGACGCTTCGATAAAAATGCACGCTTTGGGCATTAAGAGTAGTGGCTCCTGCCTACCTGAAAATCATTCATCATTCTTGCTTGCATTTAACTTGAAAAAGTTCACCGGCCCCGCCCAGCCACCTGTTCCGGCGACTCTCTCGACCACTTACCCAACTTCTCCTTTTGGCCCAAAGTATTTGCACAATTGCTGCTTGAGTTGCGCCCGAAATGACAGCGCAAAGTGTACGTAAAGTGTATTTTCCCATTGAACGAGGTTAAGCTTCGTTAAATGTTGCGCAGCGCTGTCATGTCCCAAAATCTACCCATTATTCGATGTGTACTCAGTTTCCTTACCTTTACCTTTGGTATAACGTTTATCTTAAAGACTATTTACAAAAATATATTTTACTCCATCTTATATTTTATATATGTTTTTCATACCAGTTAGTACATGAAACTTATAATGCAAAGATTGGTATAGAGTATCGTCTAGTCGAGCGTCATAGAGTTAAGGAATTTTTTATTCATTCTAATTACTTTAAATGCTTTTAAGTCTCGTGAAGCGTATTTCAGCAAGTTTTCATAGCAAAAACAATTTAAAGACTAGTCGGTTTCTATCTGGAATATCAACGAAACGAACCCAACGTTAAAACATTTCCCCCATAATCGCTCCCACAAACATACATACATACATTATTAACAAGTAAGAGTGCTCTAGTCGGGAGCCCCCGACTCCCAGGTACCCTGAACAGAGCTGCGAGCTGTATATTCTACCTTGCATTCATACAAAATAACATACCGCGCAGGCTGCGGACCTTACTCAACGGCTGCGCTTGACCCTACTGAATTCTTGAATACCTTATATATATAGCGTATAATCTTAATAAGATGTTCAGGACTTGCAAATTGAGTACTTAAATTAGTGATGTTAATCCAAAACGAACATCGAATTAGAAAATCGTGTTGATAATTATTAATGCGTCGATTTATCGAGATAAAATTTGAAAAAATATCTACTACTCTATATATCGATACAACGATACCCGGATTTTTCTTAACTAATTTAAATCTATGTACAAACCAAAGCGCAAGTCTGAAGTACTTGAATTGTGTTTGGGGCAAGTTGTGGTACGTATCCAAAATCCAAAATATGCCTTACAAGAATATACAAAAGCGGTTAAAGTTTCAAAAATATGCTCAATAACCGATAATTATCAAAACCAGAAAACGGGACGGGTTATTGATAATTTGAAAAAATGGACTGTGATTCTGACCAAGAATACGTATATTTTATGGGGTGGGAAATGCTTCCTTCTGTTTGCTACATTTACACAAAACCATTATACCCTCTTCACACATTTGCAATGGGTTCAGTGTATAAAATAACCGAATATTGCATTTGCGTTGCAGAATATACACACATCATAACATTAACTCCAAGCGACTCTTTTTGCAGTGACACTGAAAGTTCATTAAGTTTCGTTAAAACGTAAAAATGAGGAAAATGCCAAGAAAAAGGAGCCAGAAACGCTATAGTATTTGTTTCTCTTTTTTCTTATTTTTTTTTTGAATTGACTGGCCCTGCTTCGACCTCCGTCTAACTGAGGTTGTCGGCTGGGGTTGCATGCGAATTTAATCAAGTCATGCAATAAAATTTACGGTTTGCCGGCCTGAGTTGCCTTCTTGGCCAAGATGTGCGCTACAGTGTTTCGGCTGTTTTGTGCTGGTTACGGACTTGTTGAAATTTTGCAGCCAGGAAGGGGATGCCAGGTTCGTGAGGCTTGTACTTTTTACATATACTAATATTTGTACTTTTTTCCGCGAGTGTGTACGGCCTTCTGTCTGGCTTAAAACAATTTGCGGTCCTCGGCGTAGCTGGCTGGCAAAAGTTTAAGGTATTTTCTTTTTTTTTTTTTTTTTGATTTAAGGAAGTTTTTAGAATTCTTTGCAGTCTGACCAAACGAGGGCATTCTGGCTTTTTGGTTGCTTGCTTTGCTAGTGCACCAGGTCTTTACAGTCTCGTTTTTGGGTAAAATGCCAATGTTACATTAGGAAAACAGAAAGACGATCTAATCTCCGTGTGGCCCAAGAAATATACATATATTAGCTGCTCTAATGTGCTGAAAAATTAGCATGAGGTATTGTTTAAGGATACTTTCCTCCGGCCGTGAACGAATGCTTCACTCTGGGTTCTCTGGGGTGTGAAAATTCGCAATCAAAATTCCACGACGCAGCGCTTAATTGTTTTTTTGGTTTTTTTTTTATTATGTGTTTGTGCTTTTTTGTGCCTGGAAGTTAGCCAGCCATTGGCGGAGTCGACCCACAGTTCCTTTTTGCTTGTCTTAGCCGGGCAAAGTTCACGTCTTTGGGCTTGTTTTTTTGTATGCAAGCCTCATACAAATGCAAATTTCAATTACGCGTATAGCTGGAGCAATTGAAATGCTTTTTGAAATATTTTCATTTCTTCGCTCATGAGAAATGCAGCCTCGGTTCAACTTTGTTCGCTTCAACTTCACTCCCGGTCCGCTTGTCAACAATCGCGGGCATTTCATTTGCATTTCGAATGCGTGGAAACTTTCGCAGAGCCAAAAATTTATTTGCGAATTTTGTAACATGTGTCCAGTTGGCGCAAGTCGAAAACTTTTCACTTGAAACTTGGCTGCCGCTTCGTTCTTTTGGTTAATGAAAATTTCATTCGGAATACCGACAAAGTTTTTCATTGTATATCAGAGATTGGCTGTCTTTTTGACGACTATAAGCCAGCGGCTCACTGGTCACATCGAACCATTTTATGGTTGGATTGGTGGTGACTGTGAATTATTTCATTTAATTGCCGTTGAAATATTTAATATTAATTGATGTACTTTAATTGCTTCTGCGGTAGTGGCGGCGATTTTGTTGTCGGCCAACTCATTAAAAACACATCAACTGGGCAGCTAGCCAGCTGCCCTGTGGCTGCGGGTCATATTATTAATCTTAATAATCACCACATATTGCCTGAAAGAATTCCGCTAAACAATGCCGAAGTTGGCACAAGAAAGGACGCAACTTTAGATCCACATCCCTAATAAGCATCACATCGTCGCCCCAACGATTTGCGAACAGCTCGAATGCCATTCATTGTATTGGCTTGCGTTTATCCCTCCATTTTCTCATTTCCGCCTACTTGCCGCCTACTTGCTTGCTCTATCCATCTTGGAGGGTTTCTTGGGCTGCGTCTATCGACATACTCGTTATTTTATTTATTTATCATGTCATAGATTGGGCTTTAGTAGATGCTAAGATTATTCCGCATATATTATTCGTGCATTGTTCGGTTTTATAAATTTTCGCAAAAAAGAATTTCTGACAACAAATTTCTTAAGTTTTGGAAATCATTTATTTTTATTAATTATCTATTCATTTGCTTTTTAATGCATCTAAAACAAGTAAGGAGGCTTTAATCGGGAGCGCCCGACTAGGAGATAACCTGAAGCAGCATTAAGAAGATTAGGAAAAAATGATATTATTGATTAGCTAATAATTATAAAAAGACAAAAAAAATTTGGCACGCCGACTTCAACTTCAGCTGCACAACTCTTACCGGCAGCTTAAGATTACCGTTTCGTTTATTTGTGACAGGAATTAACTTAACCATCACAAGAACAATTCCAAGAAAAGTGCTACGTGTGCACGTGAATACGATTTTAGCTTGTGTTTGCTGCCAATTGGCGTGTCAAATTTGATTAAACTCTGTGCAAAAGATTAAGTGCTATAGAATATTAAAATATTCATTTGAGTCAAATTTTGTGCATATAGCAGTCATATGAAAAGGAATAAAGTAAAACAAGTAAGAACGTTGCTGTCGGGTGTAACCGTGTAAAACATACAGCCAGGCAGGGTGTAAATGATGTTTTCACAAAAAAATGAAAAAATTGATTTTTTTAAATGCATATATTTTAAATGCGGAACAAATCTAGATAACAAAGCATGACCAAAATGCCACAAAAATTAAAATCGGTTCAGTTTTGACAAAGTTATGGAAGTTTGAAGTATGGGAGCTATGGATCCGAGAGCTTCACTTGTCAAAATTTTTGCCAATTTCGGCATGATTTTTGACAAAAAATTTAACCCCCCCAGAATCGGGTTTAATGTTGATTTTTATAC